>QJNU01000096.1:0-101191 GCA_004154915.1 Monosporascus ibericus | reverse complement strand
TTTGGCCCCCCCCCCCCCCCGTTGACGATTTTGAGCCTGCGAGCCGTGCGGTCAACTTGTAGTCTGCACCCCAACGTCTCGTCTTATCGACTATTACATGGACCTACACCCCTCCAGATGCCGCAATATGGGGTGCTCTGCTGAGTCTCTCATAAATGCAAGAATACAGCGTCTAGCTCTGTTCAACTCTTCGGAGCTGGGGCTGTGGCATCCCCGACGGGTCTATTTTCGTAGAGGAGAGAGTCTGGTATTTCTATAATATGGCAACATCCTAATGCATCTGTCGGGGGCAGCGGTATAAGGACCCCTCTCGAAATCATCTACCCTTTTTTCATGAGACGGTAAACGGACGCACGACATTCAACCTTTCGTCGGAGACTAACCGTGGTCTATATTCGGAGATCTACGGAGATTTGAGTATGAGCGAGTCACAGTTTAGTTCCGTAACAGCTGATCAGCCCACCCCTGAGGTCCAAGACTAGGAAGCTTTCGGCAGCCTCACTGACGATATCCTAGCTGTTGGTGGGCTCTGGCAGGACCTTGCAGGGTCCCTTATCGCATTCGATAGAGTATCCTTTGAGACTTGTTAGGGTGTAGTCCCTTACATAGCAGCCCCAATTCGAATTAAGGGAACCTTGGTGTTCCGACCCAGGAGTCAGTTCATAGTGTATCCCTGTTTCTTGACATCCCATACATATCATAATCCTGTGTTCCTCGGAAGCACCTCGGTTTATAGAGGAACAGGTATTGATCCCACAAGGGAGTCATGTTTAGTATAATATTTGGTCCCTCTCGAATGTCTCGAGAATGGATCCTGATTCCACCCCAGCATCGAAGTTAGAGGGGGGCGCCGGAGACTGGCTCGCTGTGCCCCGGATGAGGTCTGACTGCCGAGGGGTGACAAGGTTGTGAAGGCGTATACCACAGCGAGCATGCACAGCCTTGGTTTTCTAGCTACCGGTAGTCGCGCAGGGACATTCCATGCGACAACCGCATCTATACTTCGTTGACATCTGATTACGGGCTTTGACACTACCCCGAGCTTAACTCTCACCGAACATCCCTACCAAGTATTTTTCTCGATGGAAAAAAATACCGGCTGAAAGGCGAACGAGATGGAATCAAAAATCGACTTTAGAAACCCACAAATCTAGGTATGATGGCAGACGACGCAAAATGCATATCTTACACCCTGTCAGCAATTGAAGGTAAGACAAGGTATTGATTGATGGCTTAAGATCACATCCATTATTCATTTCCTGTCTTCTCTGTTGATGGACATGACGTTGATAATTAGGCCCGAAAGGGAAAAAGGATGTAGATATGAAAGCCGTCCTTGCTTACGTGACCGAATGGTGCGCCTCAATGCTGGCAGTGCTCATCGTTCGGCAAGGCGGAGATCGATCGTAGTCAACCTCGATACTTCGTATTTCCTCTTTGGGATACGCGTATAGGCGCCAAGCCCGGATATGCACCAATCATAGTGCCCCGCCCAAATGATATAATGACTCTCGATATGCCGCCGAGCAATAAGGCTCACACGAAGGGAATCCGCCTAGACAGCTATCATGATATGTTCTGTATTATTGAACAACTCTACGCCCCATGTTAGGATGATACAATCCTTGTATAACACATGATGTGGCCGAGAGGCGCTTATCCCCCGTGGACTATAAGAGGGCCTGTTCGAGACACCATGGAAGTGAGGATTTGAGTGCAATATCTCACCCTCATACCTAGACATCGTACCAACTCTCTAGGTCTTTGACGAAAATGCCTTCCTTCCGGAATTCGTTTCTGCTCGTCCCCTTAGCCGTCGCACAGGGCAGCAAATGTATGGCCTCCGACATCCATTGGGGTCCCTGCGATGACATCCAAACCGATAACGCCACCGCCATAGAGTGCGGTGACTTGCGGGTGCCCCTCGACTACACCAATCCAACCTCCAATGAGACTCTTATACTCCAGCTCCTCAGGGTTCCCGCGGCGGTGCAGCCGTCCCAGGGCAGCATCCAGTTCAACTTCGGGGGCCCTGGCGAAATTGCAAGACAATCCCTCGCCGCCACGGCGCCGATACTACAAGCGTAAGGGGGAAAACTCATGAAGAAAAAGAGCCAAATTACTCTGGGTCACGGCGCTTACATCGACATAGGCTCACCGGTGGTTCCCACGACCTCGTCGCCTTCGACCCACGGTGAGGAAACAACCCCAGGCTCTCCCAGTCTCGGAACGGGACTTTCGCTCGACGGAGGCCCCTCTTTTTATCATCCAGAGATATCGCTAACGAGTCTTGCTAATCCGCAGCGGTACCGGTAACACGATCCCGTTCTGGTGCTACGAGAACGACGCCGAGATGTTCTCGGCCCTCAACGAGCTTCAGCTGAGCAACGCCTCCGACGTCATGCTGGGCCGGCACTGGGCGCGGGGGGGCATCGACGCCCACATGTGCTTTGAGAGGGCGGCGGAGACCGGCAGCCTCATCAGCACGGCGTTCGTCGCGCGGGACCTGATGAGGGTCGCCGAGGCACTGGAGGAGGACGGACTGCTCAGGTACTGGGGTGAGTAGGACGCGGCCGGGATGGTGCCACTCCACTACAGCTGCAACATAGTCGAATGATGATCCCCGAAGGTTGACGCTCGGCTCATTAGGTTTCTCGTACGGAACGACGTTGGGAGCCACCGTCGCCGCCATGTTCCCCGACAGGATCGATAAGATGATCTTGGACGGCGTCCAGAACCCCCACGAGTATTACCATGCGTTCGCGTAAGCCTCTCTCGCATGTCAACCAACCACCCCTATTCGGGACTCGTGCGCCGAGGGCTGGTAAAGCATCAGGTACTAACTCTCGCCGCTTCTGTCATTTAGCGACTTCGAGGAATGGACCGACTCGGACAAGGTATTCTCGGCCATCTTCGAGGGGTGCGTCGCGGCGCCGGAGAACTGCGCCCTGGCGCAGCGCAACGGCAGCGGGACGACGGCCGCGGAGCTCGAGCAGGCGGTGTGGGACGTCCTGTACGCGCTCAAGCGGCGACCCCTTGCGCTGGGCAACTTCATGCTCGACTACTCTGGGCTGAAGGGCATCATCACCCAGGCGCTGTACTCCCCGTCGGGGTGGCCGGGGCTGGCGGCGGTGCTGGACCTCGTGCTCGCGGGCGACGTGCCGGCGCTGACAAGGATCGCCTCGGTAATCAGCGGCGGCGATCTCCTGGACCCCGAGGCCATCCGTGCGTCCATGCGCTCCCTGCAGGCGCTCGCCGGCATCCACTGTGGTGAGCGCACGACGCGGGCCGCGACGCTCGACGACGTGATGCCGGCTGTCGAGCGGCTGTACGCCACGAGCCGCATCATGGGCGACGTGACGCCACCCTTGACCATGATGTGCGCACGGTGGCGCATCGAGCCCCGCGAGCGGTACGGCGGCAGCTTCGACGGCGTGCGCACGCGCGGCCCCGTCCTCTTCATCGGCAACACGTACGACGCGCACACGCCGCTCGTCTCGGCGTACAACGTCAGCTCCGGGTTCGAGGGCAGCGTCGTCCTGGAGGTTAATGGCTACGGCGTACGTGTGGCCCCTCTCCCTTCCTTCCCTTCCCTTTCCTTCCCTTCCCTTCCCTGCCCTGCCCTGCCCTTGCTGTTGCAAAACCCGCCGTACAAAATGATCACCACCCGGCCATAGGCACTTAAAGCACTGGAAAAGGCTGACGGTTTATCGTAAAAAACTTTAGCATGCCTCCCTAGCCGTGCCTTCGCTCTGCACCTTGCAGACCACGGCGGCCTACTGGCTGAACGGCAGCCTGCCGGACCCGGGGACCGTGTGCGAGTCGGACATGCCGCTGTACTCGAACGTCACCTGGGCCGACGTCATCCTGACCGCCGCGGGCGGCGACGAGGCCGCGTCGTCGCTCGCTAGACGGGGAGCCTACGACGTCCCTAACCTGGGACGCATCGCTCGTAGGGGGCTGATGTACTAACAAGTCGAAAGTGCCGGCCGCGCAAGTCTTCGCTTCGAGGGTCTCATAGATGTTTACTTTATTCTTATTTGGATGGATGGATAGATTGGTGCGAGATTATTTTCGCACGTTTGAGTAGGTGACTTCTCGTCCTATGTATAATCAATAGCAATAGAACTCTACACTACTCACCGAGATGTCGTGTGACATCCAGGTTCGTTTTGTGTATGGCGGCAGATGGCCTCAGTGAGGAGCAATAAGCGTCAAACGATGTAGAATAAGGCGGTCCAATGGCAACTTCACCGAGTGGTTATATGTACCATGTCAATCCGTATAAGAAACTCTTCATCCTCTTCATCCCAGCTAAGATAGAACGCCGTATATCAATGCTTTCACCAGTTCTCTAATTAAGGTATCCTCTAACCGACGGGTCCCGCTATGAGTGAGCAATCAACCAATACATAAAAGCTCCTACCCAATCTGACTAACCCCACGTTCCACCGCCGCCCCCGGACCTACCCGTCTTCCGCTGGGCGCTGAGTCTCCAGTCGTCCTCGCCGGCGTACTTGTTGTACAGGGGCTGGATGCGCTCTGCCTGCTTGCGCTTGCTGAGGCGGTCCGAGGGCGCGACCTTGAAGAAGGTGGGGGCCGCCTGGACGAGCCACTTGGGCTCGATGCCCGTCGTGCAGTGCATGTACTCCTTGGTGGTCAGCACGAGCGTGTGGTAGATGACCCACTCGGCCTGCTTGCCGAACAGCGCCGAGCTGGGGTGCAGGTAGACCGGCGTGCCCTCGATGAGGGTCTTGTAGCCCTCCTGGGGGTCCTTGCGCGCCGAGTTGCGGAAAAAGCCCGCGCAGAGCGCCTGCCGGACCTTCTGGGTGTCGCGCCCGCACGATGTGATGGGGTGCCGGTATCGCTCCATGATTTTTATGATTTGTTCGCGGACATCCCTTGCGCGTTTCATGGACCGCGCTTGTATGAAATTCTCGAAACACCAGGGCGCCGAATAGCCGCTTTGTTTCCATGCGTTATAGACATTAAGTAGAGTAAGGTGATCGCCATGTGGATCGTGGAATTTTGCTTTCTTCTGGTCGGCTTGTTGTTGCTTCTCCTTTGGGCGATAGAAAACTGTAGGGATGTTAAGCATGGCGACGATGCTCAGAATTTCGTCTGAACAGCCAAGATCGGTCGCCGCAAGAAGAACCTTTGCCAGGGAAGGTTCCATGGGGAAATCGGCCATCTTACGGCCTAGTCGCGTAAGCAGGCCCTCGTCATCCTGGAAGAATCGAAGTCAGCACCGTTTCTCTAATGGATAAGAAGGTGAATAATTGAAGTGCCGAGACGCGCTAGAAATTCTTTCACAATCCCCTAAAAAGGGACCTTTGCCTATGCACTACAATACAAGGGCTCAAAGATGACGTTAGAAGTTGCTTACGAGAGCCGAAAGGGCATAAAGTTCTTCGAGGGCTGTCAACATCGTATTGGTAGGTGGAGGATCCATGAAGTCGAAGTGGATGAGATCGTTGATGCCCATCGCTTTGAGCATCAAAATGGTGTTGGATAGGTTTTGACGCTGGATTTCCGGGATCGTGGTCGGTAGCATCTCCGTCTGGAAAGCTGCTTCTGTGTAAAGCCTGAAGCACTTTCCGGGGCCCGTCCGTCCAGCACGACCAGCACGCTGGTTCGCTTGGGCCTGAGAGATCGGCGTCACCACCAGGGAATCCATGCCCAGTTTTGGATCTACAACCCGAGTCAGCAACTACTATATGTTGAGTTGATTTGGGGGAAAAGAGGGCAAAAGAGGGCAGGAAAGGGGCTCATGGCCTGTTCCCTAAAATTTTTACTTACCATATGCGTTCTGCTTCACGAAACCCGGGTCTGTCAAGATGTCGTCAGTACAATATACTCTCATAAATTGACAGAAACCTTCAACTTTATGCCACAGGAAGAACGTGTTTGGCACGGTCCTTCCCACGGGGCCTGGCGCATATACTTACCGATAACGTAGTAGATATGATCAATCGTGATGGACGTCTCAGCGATATTCGTTGCAAGAACAACCTTGCGGCTCCCAGGGGGAGCAGGTTCAAAGATCCTGGACTGCATTTCATTTGGGAGCGCAGAATAGATAGGCAATATAATAAGCTCGGGGACGTTGGGACCCAAGGCTTTCATGCGCTCGAACAGAATCTCGCACGCGGTGTCGATCTCTTCCTGTCCCGTAAGAAACAGCAGGATGTCGCCCGCAGGTTCAGTGAGGTGTATCTGCATCACTGTCACGAGGGCTGCGTCGAGGTAGTCGCTTTCCGGCTCCCTGGAGTAAAGGATCTCGACCGGGAACGTCCTTCCAGGGATGGTAAAGATGGGACACTCGTTAAAATATGCCGAGAACTTTTCAGCGTCCAATGTCGCCGACGTCACGATGATCTTCAGGTCAGGCCTCCTGTGCTTCAGTGTTTTCTTCAGGAGTCCGAAAAGGACGTCGGTTGCTATAGTACGTTCGTGGGCTTCGTCGAGCATGATAACCGAGTACCTCTTCAAATCGGGGTCCACCAGGATTTCACGCTGCAGCATACCGTCCGTCATGTACTTGATCTTGGTGGCAGGGCTTGTGCAGTCCTCGAACCGGATCGTATACCCAACTTCCTGTCCAAGTTGAACGCCGACCTCCTCAGCGACGCGTTTCGCAACAGACATGGCTGCTACTCGACGTGGTTGCGTACACCCGATGACACCGTTTTCCGTGAACCCAGCTTCAGCCAGGTACTGCGTCAACTGCGTCGTCTTTCCAGAACCAGTCTCTCCCACGACGATCAGGATTTGGTTCTGCCTAACAGCATCGATGAGCTGATTCCTGAAGGCGAAGACCGGGAGGCTTTCGCGCTGTTGCTTGATAGACATGGTTGTGCGTTTACCGAAAGACTGGTCCTTTGGTGCTATGGCACGTTTCCATTCTGGAACGGCCTCGGGTTTCGTCGTGTTCGCCCTAGCATTGCGCAGGTCGCTGGCAAATTTCCTCTGGTCTGGATTTGCCATTGGGTCTTGCCACTGCTGAGAGAGATCCGTCTTCGACTCTTTCTCTGCCTCTTCAACTTCTTGTTGGCGTAATTCCTTTCGTTCCTTCGCCAGCGCGGTGCCTGACATGGCAGCACGGTTCAGAGACCCATCAGGAGCCTTCACTACTCTGATCGGTGAGAGCTCCAATGACTGTTTCGTCTGACCAGTCAGGAAAGGGGGTTCTTCTTCTCGAATTTCGATATCGACCTCCTCCTCCAGCTCCATCTCGGCCTCTCCTCGCAAAGTCGCGTTATAATCCTCTTCAAGATCAGGATAATCCGACGCCTTGGCGACCCCAGAGGCGATAAGTTGGCGAATCTCCCACCGTTCAGGAGATGTCATCCTCTTCTTGTGCGGTCTGGGCTGGCTGGCATAATTAGAGAGTGACTGCAGGTTGGTGTCTGTATCGTCCTTGAAGCCATTTCTACCGCGACCACCGAGGCTCTCCATGTTCGCGCCTGTCATGATGCGAGCTTGGGGTGCAAGGTCCATGCCCGTCTCCTGATCGACGTCTTTCATAGATAAGCCTATCCTGTTCGGTTCGACCTTGATAACTTTAACCTTGACGTCCTGGCCTCTTGTGAGAAGGTCTGACGGGTGATTCACTCTTTGGCCTTGGACCAGATTTGAAATATGAACCATGCCGTCCACCTTGCCTCGGACACCGTGTAAGTTGACGAAGGCACCAAACTCCTTGACGCCCGTGACATGACCGTCATAGACCTTGTATAACACCGGCGAGTCGTCCATCTCAGGTTCGGGGGCGCGGCGAAGCCTGTCATCATCATCATCATCATTTCGTCTCCTGCGCTCCCTGCGGTCGGACTTGTAATCGTCGCCGTCGTCGTAGTCGTCGTCCCGCCTCCTCCTCCGTTCCTTACGCGCTTTACGATATTCATAGCCATCATCTTCGCCATTATGATCCCTGTCCCTGTCCCTGCGTTCCCGAGAGCGATACCTCTCTTTCCTCCGATGTCTCGAATCCGACGCGTCGACCTCGTTTGGACTCCTGCTACGCTTCCGCGACGATCTCTCAGTTTGCGCGTGTGCGTCGCGCGCCTTGCCCTCGAGCCCTTCTAGTAGCGCAAGGGTATCGTCTATAGCATCCCCATCTTCCTGCGCGGGTACCTCCCGATCCGGGATACTGAGGCCCTTGAAAATAGACTCCTTCTCCTGCTGCGTCCGGGTCGGCGGGCCCTCCGGTTCGGCTGCTCCGTTCTGGGCGTTTTTGAACTTGGGATGCATCGTCGTCACTAGGCGGTCGATACTGTCGTACAAGCTGTCGGGCCAGGTGGCGCCACCCATCTCGGCCAACTTGGCCTTCCATTCGGAAAAGCTGCATCCTAATCGTTGAAAGATAACGAACTCGGCAAGGGTCTTTTCGGATATACCAAGATGGTTTGTCAGTTCGGAGGTAACTTTGGAAACGAGCGATAGAAGCTCGAGCTCCTCGAGGTCGTCCATGGCTCTGGTGTCAATGGTGTTGCCGCTGGTAGGGAATGCGTGGTTGTTCGGCGGCGGCAGCGGCGAAGTTGATAATAGTTTGATAGTTTGATTTTACCAATGGAGTTTTAGTTTTAGCTATCTAGAGAACGTACCGTCGCGCGCCCCCCTCCCCACATTAAGCGTTCTATGTTGAAAGACGTAAAATCACAGTCGGGGCTACGTCCGTGGGTATTAGTTTTGACTTGAGTTACATAATCGGCAGTATAAATAAAATATGCCAAATCTGAGATTATACGCATGTGCTAAGGATCTCTATGAATTAGTCGGTTGTGCAATTACAAAACGGGTATATTTACCTACATAGGTGCTTCGAGTCTTATAGGTGAGAAGAGTTGTTACGCTGTGCACCCAAGTAACACCACTGCGAACTATGAGATTCGTAGATGGGGCTGCCAATGAGACGGTCGAAAGCTTTCCCGGCTGCCTAAGAGGCACTGCATGCAGATCATGATGTACCTTATCCTACCATGTAGGTACATTTACATACGACCAACTAGATCCAGCAACCTAAGCATGTATCTATGCATTAGACTGTACTTCCTGGTCCCCGCCCCCAGACCTTATGCAGCTTCCGGACCGCGCTAACATCAGCCCACGATTCTTTCCATCATAGGTAAGTACTCTGCTAAATACGTCAGCTGGTTCGCCTGCTTTTGTTGCCTTGAGAGTTTCCTCCCTCAAAGTTCGTTCCCTCTTTGTCAACCAGCACCCGTATGGCCTAAGACCACTTTCCCTCCGCTCAACTCGACCCATCACCGGCACCGCCAGTTCTTTCCATCTACTAAATAGTCTGTCGCGATATCGCATCCGCGCTTCAATTACAGAAAACCATAACCGTCACGCCGCCCGAAATGTGCACCTCGGACATCTTCCTCGGTTTCCTGGCCGTCCTATTCCCGCCTCTACCCGGTACGTCATCCGCTGCGGGCCCGCCTCTTTTCTAGCTGCTCATCTGCTGCCTACGTTACCTGTCTCGAGGCATCGCCGGCGACGGAGTAGACACAATCACAGGGCACCACCCAGGCATTGAGCGGCTTCTCCGAAACAGGTGCACTTCGCAGTTTTAAAGCTAACCGACAAATGCAAACCAGTCTGGGTAAAGAGGGGTCTCTGCTCCGTCGACTCGCTGCTCAACATACTACTCTTCACTCTCGGTTACGTACGCCACCCCTATTCGTCCACCTACCATTTCCTCACTCGCGTCCCCACGTCCCGCCAACCAACTAACCGGACAACAGGTCCCCGGCCTCATACACGCCTGGTACATCATCGCCAAGTTCCCCGACGAGGAGTACGAGTACGAGGGCCTGCCGCAGGACGCCGAGGGTGGTCGCGTGACGTACATCTTCGTGCAGCCGGATGGTTCGCGGCGACAACAGCAGCAGCCCAAGCCGCAGCACCAGGGCGGTATGAACTACGGCACCACTAACACCGGCGGCGCCACGCCCTCCCCGCCGGAGCCTCCCCAGCAGAACGATGGCGAGGGTAGCAACAGTAGCCACCCGCCTCCCACGTACGCCGAGGCCGTCAAGGGCGACAACAAGGTCCAGACGCAAGACTAATTGAGTAGATGCTTATGATGGAGCTTCGGTGAGGTTTGGGTGATGGTTTTGTTGAAACGGGACTTGCCCATAGATGCATGAGTAGGTGCTGTAACGGTCCGCTGTGCTTCCTTGTGTTACGAGCACGACGTATGTCTGTATGAGTTTTGTATTTCACGATAACCTGAATTGCTAGGTTGTGTGTTTCCTAGTGCGATGTTGGTGGCGAAGCGAATTCGCCTGCGATATCCTAAGAAGCGACAGGGGTCGCATGCGTACTATTAGGTAGGCCTGCAAGTTTGTCGCATAATGCATGGCCTTCCATATCATGGATTCTGCTTCCATAGCATGTGCAGTGCTCAAGCGGAAAAGGGGCATTCAGCAATACGATGTTCTACTTTAGTTATAGTGATCGGTAGGCTCCCAGCGCAAACCAAAGTTCTACAATCAGTTCTGGAATTCTTCCTATAAAGGTGTCGAGAATCCCGCCGCCCTCGGACCAATGATCCAGCCGACCGCTCATTACTTCAACAGATCACTGCCGATGCCCACCCTACCCCTGTTGTCATCCGCCTCGCCGCCGACCACTTCGCTGCTCCTCTTGCGCCGGCCGTGGTACACCCTCACGCCCGTGCCGCCCGACTTGTGCTTCTTGTTGGCGGGGCACATGGGGCTGCTGGGCAGGTGCTCCGGCAAGTCGAACTTGAACGCGCTCGGCGCCATGTCCTCGCAGCTCGGTACGAGGACCGGCACCTCCCTCTGCGCCCGCATCTGCGTCGTCTGCGTGGTCGCCGCGCCCGTCAGACGGAGTATCCCGCCCGAGGCGTGTTCCGACAGCGGCCTAGCCCGCCTCAGAGCCCGGTGCTGGTCCGGGGAGCCGCTCGCCTGCGGGGCGTGCTGTGGCGTTGGCGCACGAGGCGCAGGGGGCGCCTCCCTCTGCTGCTTCCGCCGATCTTCGCTGCTGCTGCTCCCGTGCGAGTCCTGCTGGCTCTTGGCACTGTTGGCCCCGCCGCTAAGCGCCGAGATGTCCAAGAAGAAGAAGGACCTCGGGTCCCCGGCCGTGCCCTCGCGGAGCGGGGGCGTCTTTACGCGTCTTGCCTCCTGCGACCGAGGAGCACGGTTAGCCGTCCCATCGTACTCTACTGAGAAGCTCGATAGCTTAGCCTTCTTCTACATGTGGCATACTTACACCGCCGGGGAATACCGAGGACCAAGGGAGCGACTCTGCTGTGAAGTCCGAGTCAGTCGGTCGTCCTCTATACGCGCAACCTAGTAGCTACGTCAGTGCTGCTAGGTGGAGAGGGGCTTACGATAAGGTTCGAATTCCGAATTCCACGTATCTTCCGGCGATCCCCCTCTGAGTACGTCGTGCATCGAGCCCGAAGGGCTTATGCTGGAGGCCGCTGACGCCTTGTGGTGTCAGGTGCCCCTGCTGAACAGCTTGCGGGGCCGCGGCTCGGACCCCAAGTTCCCGTTTGCGTCCTCGCGCAGAGAGGCGAGGCGGTTGTTCGGAATTTGCGGTTGGGGAGCATGGGTCATTTCCTGGGGGCAAGCATGCGCGTGAGGTGGGCGACGCCTTCTCCGGCTTCGGTGCGGGCTTTCTTCGCTTTCTGCCGGTCCATATTAAATACCAATGCTGTCAGTTTTCCGCTACCTTGCAATGCCACAACATAGAAAACTGGTAGACTCGGGCTGGTGGAGGCGGGAAGCAAGATGTGAGATGGCTTGACTTACAGGCCAGCTCTCGAACCTCAACCGTTTTATGAAATACTGCTTAAGTTTAGCTTCCTCAACACCGAGGCCAGGCTGCGACGACTTTGTCGTCTCCTCTGATCGTCTCTGAGGGTTGCACAGTGCGCTAGCCCCCGATTGCCTCCTAGAACTGACTGGCGAGCTAGTACGGATTTCGGGAACGCTCTCATCATCGGGTCTTGTGACGGCCGTGGTAAAGCTTTCGCTGCTGGGCTTCCCGAGAAGGGGTGGATGTCTCTGTAGAGATTTCACATGTGCGAGCTCGCTGGCGCTGGGACTCAGGAGCGGCCTATTGGCACGTCGACTAGATGGTGTGGCGACGGACGAGGCCGTGCTCCCGCCGCTCGGCCCGAAGTGGAAGTACAATATTCGCTGCGTCTGCTGCGCGTCCGTTTCTTTACCCAGCCACGGCGCAGTTGGGGGAGACTTGGGGCTTGGGCCCCGTCTGCTCCATAAGCGAGAGCATGGACTCGTTGTCGGTGCTGCTCGTGCGCCGCGGCAGGTAGAGGTTTGGTTGCTGCAGGCTCTGGACGTGGGCCTGCTCGTTCAAGTACGGACTGGCGAGCGGCGGCAGCTGTCGCGGTTTGGTCGTCGTTGGAGGTGGTGGGCTGTCGATCGGCGTCCGGGGCAAGTTCTCCGGCTCGTCCGGCGTCCAGCCGCTCGAGGTCGTCTTAGCAGAGCGCGCTTGCGCCATTTTAAGCTCGGCCAGGTGTTGGAGTCGGTCTTCCTGGTGGGCGGGCTCTCGACGACCTGGCGTTCCGCCCAGTAGCCTGCGGGGAACCAAACCCATTCGTAGCCTTCCCGGGGAGAGCGAGGGGAGTCGTATACTTGGGGTTTGGGGCCGGTCGCGTGTGTGTGGGACAGCCCTTCTCAGAGGCTCCGTTTGGCAGTTAGAGCTCGCCTGGCACCCACGCCTGGAGTCATAGGTGGGTTTGTATAGGCTGGGACTTTGGCATGGGTTATGGAGGCTGGGTTGCTCACGGGGTCATCGACGCCGAAGACGACGCGCGTATCGAACTAGCTGCCACTGTCTCTCCTCTGTCTTGGCCGCTCCTGCGTCCTAGGACTGACTTCGTCGCTGTGACTGCGCATGCTGAATTGGTGGTTCTTCCTGTGTAGAGGACTGACGAGCGGAGAAAGGACTATATTAAATGCTAATCTAGGAGTGATCTAGGAGTGGTCTGTAGTCAAAGAATATGGTATGCAAGCAGGAAAGAAAAAAAAAAAAAGACTCATTGTCGGTGGCTTCATAGGGGAAGGTTGCTCATAGGTAGTTTCCTGTGGTCCCAATGAGCCCAAAGAAATCACTTGCGTAGCAGCAAAGCAGACGGTATGATATTGATAAAGTGTATATCTATAGGTACTGGGCACCTAGATATGTTTCAGAGCCATGGGGCTCAAGCACCTGCCACTGCTGTTGTGTCGGTCGATATTGTGGTCTGGAATATGAAGCCGGCAAGAACACACTTCGAAAGGTTGGGGAGGCAATAGCAATTGGGCAACTGGTTACGGACCCGGAGTGCCTTTCAGAGTTATTTAGTGCGGACCTCGTTGCAAATGGATGGCGCAATAGCGTGGCTCCAGGTTTTCTTCAGCAAGGGGAAGCCCTTTCGATCCTTATATCCAGTCGGTTGAGTCTGAATAGGGAGGGGACTTCGCGGGCATAGCCTGTACAACCCTCGTAGACTATAACATCAGACGAGATACATACTATACAAATTTTCCACACATATATAAATGAGTGGCAGTTCGTGTCGTCGTTGACTTATGGTACATGTTCTATATGTTGTACATGCGGTTAAGTGCCTACAGCTTTCGCAACCCAGACACTGCCATGCCGGTTCTTATGGGTTCGCTCGTCCGCGGGGGGAAGGATCGCCCCTCTGAGACTTCGGCTCGAGTCTCGTGGCTTGCTCCAGTTCTTTCGGATCCTCGAAAAGGGGCTCTTCATGGCCCTCTTCATTCCAATCGCCAACGCCTTCATGTCCAGGCACATCTTTCGAGTCTTGCTCGCCAAGGAATTTCTCCTTCTTGAGCTTTGCGGCCTTAGCTGCCTTCCGGTTTCTGGCCGCTATCGCCTTGCGTGATTCTCCGGTCATGTCGAGCGCGTCTAGGAATTCGTCAATCTTGCTCTCGACTAGCCCCTTGACATGGAACGCAAGGTTCTGGCTGGTGAACACGCCCGAGTACCGGTAGGTGAGCCAGAGATACAACGTGATGGATTTGTGAAGGGTTTCCAACTGCCGTAGATAATCCGCCTGGCCCCTAGGATATTTCTTTTGGTCCATGTCAAGGAGCTCCAAATTGACCTCTTGGACATCTACGAGATTGCCACCATCCATATTGGAAATGCATCTTGCAAAAGCCTGCAAGACCTGGGCACCGTTGGGCTCTCTAAGAAAGACGGGGGCGTTGAGTAAGACGCAGCGATCATATACAGACATGGGGAAAGGCTGTATTAAGTCCGCAACCGTGAGCATCTCTTTCGCGTGGCACATGTGGAATCGGAGAGAGACCTGGGCTATGTCTCGTAAACGCGAGAGGATGTAGCTGAAAGGAGTATTAGGCGGAAAGTAAGAGGAGAATCGCTCGATGACAGACGGCGGTGGCTGTATGCCAGCAGTCCTCAAAGGTTCCGGGTTGCGTTCGAAGGCCTCCTGGATGACCGCGAGGTCGTCGTCTTCTAATGCTGTGACGAGACCTACCTGGCGCTCCGTGCCGGACGAGGCCGCGTCACTCCCGGAAGCCTCACTTGACCCCGATTTGATCGCATGGGAAGCCGTCCTATATCGACCTGCTCGACCACCTATTTGCTTGATCTCGGAAGTTGAGATTTGTCGAAAAGAGCTGATGTCGCGCTTGGTCGTCTGTTCGAAGATAACTCGCTTGATCTCTAGGTTGAGACCCATGCCGATAGCGTCACTGGCGACGAGGAAATCGTAGTCATTATTGGGATCATTGAAAAGAGCAGCTTGCTGGGCGCGAGTCTCGGGGGGCAAAGATCCGTACACGACGGCGACCCGTCTCCCCGTCTCCTTCTCAATCTGCTTCTTCAGGGCATGGATGCCGACTCGAGAAAAACTGACAACAGCATCGCCTTTCTGCAAGTGCTTCCAATTGCTCTTCAAGCTCTCATCCATAGTTTGCAACGGACTTAGACGCTGATAACGGTGGACCTCTAGCTTATCTCCTGTGGTCCTACATAAGGACTGGATCAACTCCACGGCGCGCTCCTCGCCGCAAAGATGGACTTCTTTGGCCTGGACACCAAGAACTGCCTGGGTCCAGGCCCAACCTCGCTCGGCATCTCCGATCATCTGGATCTCGTCGATGACGGCGACGTCGACTAAATGGTTCAGAGGCGTCATCTCCACGGTACAACTCCGAAAGTAAAGATCTTCGCCCTCGGGTATACGCTGCTCCTCGCCCGTGACGAGGGCACACTTCTTGCCTTTGGCTGTGAAGCGAGAGTAAACCTCATGTGCCAGTAGTCGGAGCGGACCGGCATAAATGCCAGATCGCGCATCTTCAAGGGCTTTCAACGCGTTGTACGTCTTGCCGGAGTTGGTGGGCCCGACGTGAAGATGGATGGTGCGCTGCAAAGCCCGCGTGGCGGGGAACCATTCATGGGGGAAGCGGAAGTCTGCGATCTTCCTATGGGTGGCTTCTATACTCTTGGGGAACATCGACCGCATGAGGAAATTCTGGAAAGCATAATTGACCTCGTCGGTTAAGCCGGGAAGTTCGCCTTGTACGAAGGCGAACCTCAGCTTCCAGAATAGCGGATTATCGAGCTTGCCAGTAGCATGACTTTCGCTGGCCAAATCGCAAGCCTTTTCTATTGCAGTCCTGAACAACTTAACCTCTCGGTCGAAGTCAAGCTGTGATGGGAGGCCAAATGCCTTGTACTCCTCTCGTTTAGGGTCCCATCTCCCCGACCTGTGTATCAGGAAGTCGAGTCTATTAAGGGCTAGCCTGCGAAATGCAGCGTATGCTCTCGTGGGATCGCGCCTTGGACTTGGAGATGAATCCTGTTGGTTCGAGGGGTTGAGGGGTTGAGGGGATGTTGGTAAGCCCCCGCCTTGGACGAAGTGGTTACTACTTCTGAGAGGGCTCTTCGACGGTTTTGGTTTCTATAAGAATTAGCCCTTAGTCGTTAGATGCAAATGCGCGGAGAAGCCATGGCCATACCGAGCGAGCCACGGCTCGTGTTGTAGAGAAGGCCAAGGCATGTTTGCGACATGCTCGTGATAACAACACACAACTATAGCTTGAACCAGCCTTTCCAGACCTCAGAAGGGAGTACATGACAAAAACATAAGAAGAGCCTGAGAAGTCATGTTAGAACGAGATCCCGCCCAGGAGCTGCTCGTTGAATCCGTACGAGTTTGCCGTCCTGAAGAAGCGCCTAGACTAAAATTCAAAGCGGTTCTCACCATCATCGACATCGCACGAAAGGCCGATGTTACTGATAAGGAAATTTCAAACTTATCAGCTCGCCACCGCTTACAGTAGCTCGGTTCCCAGTCCCACTTGGCTGCATCTCGTAGCAGGGGGTGTACGGTATATTTGTCGCTAGCTCCCGGGTCAGTGCCATGCTCTATACTTTAGGTACTTACATACATAGTAAAGGGAAACCAGTCGTCATCATCCTGCAGGCCCAGCTGAACCCAGGCACACACTCTACTAATAATAATCCACCCGAGAGACAGAGGCGTTGCCAACAAGTTTCAATACCATACAACGAATCTCTCATTAACCTATCCCTCCCACATCTAGCCCTTTACTTGCATCGGAGTCTCTCTTGAGATACGCCAATAGTGGTCGATACGGCAGCATTAGAAAAGGCCGGTATATATACCATCATAACTGACGAAGCCGGAAACGCCTCCTCAACCAATCGCGCGACCGATTGTCAAGATGGCTTCCTCTTCAACACCACAGACTCCACTCCTCTAGTGCGTCTCGCCCATTCATCTCCGACCATCTATAACAATATGCGTGTATACTGATGACAGGGTTCCCAGTTCGTGCATAGCGCACAACACAACTATCCTCTCGGAATGCACGACATCGGCATCGTCGCAGGCGTCGTCGCTGGCGTCCGTCATCCTGCCCAAGATTAACCACGAGTCGCCGCAGAAGCTGACGTACACTCACGGGTCCCACCACATCCACTACATCGCGGAGGCGCCGTCGGGCTCGGACACGCCGTCGCCGTCGGCCGGCGGCCTGACGTTCCTGGTGGTGGCCGAGTCGTCGCTGGGCCGGCGCGTGCCCTTCGGCTTCCTGTTCGAGATCCGCCGCCGCTTCTACGACGAGTTCCCGCCAGCAGCCACCGAGTTCGCCGACCTGCCCAACTACGGCGCCGCCAGCTTCAACGCATCCCTCAAGAGCCTCATGGTCGACTTCGGCACCACCAGCGGCGGCCGCGACGACGCCATCTCCAACGTCCAGCGCGAGATGGACGACGTCCGCGGCATCATGACCCGCAACATCGAGGGCCTCCTCGAGCGCGGCGAGCGTATCGACCTGCTGGTCGATAAGACGGACCGTTTGGGCGGCAGCGCGCGTGAGTTCAGGGTCCGAAGCCGCGGCCTCAAGCGGAGGATGTGGTGGAAGAACATCAAGCTCATGGGGCTTCTCGCCCTGGTCCTGGCTCTGATCATCGTGACTATCGTGATTTCTGTCAAGAATTAACTCAACGAGATACATATACTAATGGACGGGGCATCCGGAAGCCCCGATGGTGTTTAGCAAGGCGAACAGGATTGCTTCGAGGGCATGGTTGAGCGTCTGTGCCTTAGCGGGAACCGCATTATCATCGACGGCTCCCCACTCGGGTCTTCTTGAGGTCAGGTTGGTCTAAGGAATGGTTAACGCGCGCAGAAATAGTTAAGAGTACGATAAAAAGCAACATTTCAACGGTTATCTGAACATGGATACCCGAGCAGGGTGAATCGAATGGGCTTGGAGGTTTATTGTATTACAGCCGTCTGTACATTTGATTCTGCTTTCCAAATCGCACTCGGGAATTCATTATATACATATCCCGTATCCTTACAACTTTATAAGCGACAAATGTTCGTCCAAGAAGTCTCGGTTCCCGCCCGCATACATACTTAACAAAGCTTGGCAAGACCGGCTCGAGCGAGGCGAGATGCCTACTTCAACTTCCTTGAAGCGGCAATCCACCTTCCCTAAAGCGACGCATCGCCGCAAGCCCTACAACCATTATATGCAGATTGACATTTTCGTAGCAGCAGCCAAACAAGCCTCGCCGTAGCCGTCGCCATCCTCCTCGTTTCTATTCGTTTCGCTCTTAATTCATACCGCAAAGCACGCCACCCATCATAACCTCGCGACAGCAGCTCCCCCGCCGCCTCTCCGCGCAGCAGCCTGGTACATGTAGCCGTGCGCCACGGGGCTCGTCCCGGCCGCCGTCGCCGCCGCCGGCGCGAACGGCGACCTGCGCAGCAGCCGCTCCGTGAAGAACACGGGGTGCAGACTCGAGACGTCGCGTGCGGCTTGCGGCCGGCTCCACGCGGCGGGCCGGAAACCAGTTCGCGGAGGAGGCGGGCCTGAAGGTGAAGACATAAACGGTGGTGGGTTGGTGGCCGTCGGCAGTTGTTAATGGTATGGTGGGTTGCTGGGAAGGTTTTGTTGTGGCTCGGAAGGAGGGCCGGCGCGTGTCTCTCCGCTAATTCGGAGATGCGAGGGTGGTGGTAGTTAGGACAGCGGGAGCGGGTTCTGTGGGTGGTTGTCTACCTGATGGTGTGTTCTCCACCCTTTACGTCGAAGTATTTATTTACTAACGTATGACACAAGCGAGCTGCGCGCACAAGCGAGCTGCGCGTTTTTTCTAACTTTCTTACAATTCAACTTTAAGTGTTTATTTTTCAACACCACTATCATGGAACGGCTTACAAAAGAAGCCAGAATAAACTTAGCCGTTCAGGCTAAAAAGAATAACCCCAAACTTTCTTATACCAAACTTGGTTCTATATATACGGTTCTAGCTTTTACTTTAAAAACCCGAATTAACGGTAAATTTACGCGATACGATACCGTTTTTAATTCGCGAAAACTAACGCCGACCGAAAAGAAATCGATTATCGAAAAAATCCTTAACTTAAATACGCGAACGTTTTTTGTCCGGTTTTAATACGTTAAAGATATGGCGAATTTATTACTAATCCAACGCGTTACGTTACGCGTCGGGATTAACTGGGCGTCGAACTTTATTAAACGGCAAAAAAAACTTAAAACGCATTTAAATCGGAAAATCGATTATTAAAAGGTATTATACGAAAATCTAAAAGTATTTCGCAAATAATTTAAGTTTATTCGGGTTATAATCGCAAAATACGATATTACAAAAAAAAATATTTATAACTTTAACGAAACGGGCTTTTTAATAGGGCTTTTTATAATATCGGGCATAATAATTATAAATATTAAAAAACGTAAAAAACTTAAATAAGCTTAATAAAGTAATCGGGAATAAGTAATAATTATATAAGTTATTAATTCGTAAAGTTAAACTTTGCCGTTATTTATTATTATAACAAAAAAAAATATTTTAATTCCTAATATCGAAAATATTTATTACTACTTAATTAAAAGCTTAATATAAACTATAATAACTAAATAACAAACGAATTAAGTTTAAAATAAATTTAATATTTTAATAAACATATCTAAACGCGTACGAAAAAATCGAAACGTTTCCTTATTTTTAACGGTTACGAAAGCCATTATTTAATAAAATTCGAAAAATATTACGTAAATAACGGCATTATTATTTTTTATATATTTACGTATTCCTTTTATTAACTTTAACTTTTTAATATATCTTGCTTTTCTATTTTAAAGCGCGTTTATTCGTTATATATCGAAAATTTAATACGACGTTATTATACCTATATCGCGAAAAAAGATTTCCTCCTCGGCTTTTATGACACGTTTAAAGCTGCCATAACGTCCGATAATATCAAATCCGGATTTGCAAAAACCGAACTTATTTTATTTAATCTTAATAATATTTTATCCGACTTAAAAATTCCTTTAATTATACTTATACCAACCGTCTTACCGCTTACCTTCGCCGGTTTTAATTTTTCGCCTTTTACAAAAACCTTTATAAATATCCGTAAAATAATAAAATAAGGACATTATTTACAAAAAAAGATTAAAAATTATTAGGGTAGCTCGCCGACAAAAATCGTTAAATCGGTTAATTTATTAATTAAAAGTTATTTAATATTTTAGTATAAAGTTATTTTTTTAAAATAAAAAGTTACTTAATTACGCGAAATTAACTATACCTTTAATAAACGTGTTACGGTTCGGGGGTACCGTACAGCTCCAGGACATGTATACGGCTGTAAGCACCAGGATGATTGCCACGATTGCGATCATTCCACCGATCTTTTGCCCTGGTGGTGTAGCGGTATGGTGCAGCCGTAACAAAACGCCGCAGGATTAAAAATAAACGTCTTTAAAAAAAAAAAATATTTATTATATAAAAAGGACAAACTTTTTTAGCCGAAAAGAAAAAGGGTGGTAAAAAAATGCAGCTAACAACGGCTAAAGGTAATCGTCGCAAAAGGGTTAAAACGAAAGAACGGAAGTATAACGTTTACGGCAAGCCCGGACATAATACGCGTACTTATAAAAAAGTTATAGATACGACTAGCGAAAAAGAATCCGATTAATTTGAACTAATTAAATATGTTGTGGTTAAGTTATTTGGATTGATTATTGCGAAATGCAAAAATCCGCGCAGCTCGCTTGTGCGCGCAGCTCGCTTGTGTCATACGTTAAGCCTAAAGGCAGCCATTCGGTAATGTTCGTTAAGGTGGCCAGATCGTACTTAATTAAACCGGCGATGTTACCGTATCGATGCTATATCTACAATAAGTTTTAGACAATTTGTTTGGGACTGAAATATAGACGGTAGTAGTTATACATCGCCGATATACGACTGGGCGACACTTATAAGTGACCGAAGGACAAGCTTTTAGGCTCAGTAAGTAAGCCGTAGCTAAAAGGGGTGAATGAAATGGGACTACGCTGCGTGACCAGAGTATAAGTTTAGGCCGATGACTTAACTCAAACTGAAATGAAAAGCACAGAGAAAAGAAAAAGGAATGGAGATATATGGTCTGCTCGTCGGCCATCCTCCTCGATTCATTCCCACGATTTGTAACACGAAAAATGAGTCCATCAGCGAGTACATTTTTCATCACAGAACGTGGGAACCCCCCGGAGCACCGCGCCCACCCACCCACGCCCGTTTTAGCGTGCCAGCAATCTGTGGTTTTCATCATATGAGTATCGAAGGATGAGGGCTCAGAGAAGACTTAGTTGTCTCGACCGCCTCTGCACCTTGATGGCAAGAAGGTGCCTTTCTATGAGCGGACGTCTTGGGTGATTCCAGTCGCAGCTCCCAGTCTACCATGTTGTCCAGGAATGGCCTTTGCCTCCCGGAAGAACAGCGATGGTAGGTGGATGATGATAGCATTGGGGATTCAACATGTGAAATCCCGGTGCTCATGATATGATTCTGAGTTCTCTTAATGACTACAAGCTTGGTCCATTCTTTCCCCCTTT
Source organism: Monosporascus ibericus (assembly GCA_004154915.1). Taxonomy (NCBI): domain Eukaryota; kingdom Fungi; phylum Ascomycota; class Sordariomycetes; order Xylariales; genus Monosporascus; species Monosporascus ibericus. The sequence goes on along the minus strand of QJNU01000096.1, from coordinate 79,769 downwards.
GCAGCGGTTCCTATCCCTTTCCCTCTCGTTCTCCCGCGGCGCATTTTTAATAGTTCATGCTCCATCCCCCTTGTATCAGCAACTACTCTTATTCTCTCTCCTCTTGAACACGTTTATATTCAATGTGCTCTCACAGGATATGCTCTCTTGCATGATCTATTCTCCTAGTATGTTTAAATCTTCGAATCATCAGAAGTTACGGTGAATTGCAATCGCGTAGGAGGATTGTAATAATATGGGTCCTAGTTGTCCAAGTAAGCACCCCGAGTGCTTTATTACCTTATCATTCAACAGTGTATGCTATATATTGCGTATTGGGATTTACTTCACTGCATAATGCATGTAGAAAGCAAATTAAGCGATGATTGGCATTACATTTATTATCATGCCTTCTTGCTCCTTCGCCTTTTCTTCTCGGCGTCCTTGCCCTTCTTGATGGCATTCACCAAGGACTCAATCTCCTCGGCTTTCTCCGCGTCCTTTTTCTCCTGCTCCTTGGCCTCTTGCTGTTTCTTCTCCTTCGCTCTGAGCGCCGCTTGCTCCTTTTCCGTCTTCGTAATGAGGTTCTCGCTGTGCTCCCAGAGCTTCTTTGTAATTTCCTCGTCTTTTACGTCCATCCTGGCGAAGTCGACTTCCCTGCACTCCTTGATAAGCCTGCCGCCGGGTTCTCTCCTTAAACTCGACTCCATCACGGCGTATAAGATGGACTGGGCACCCATCTCGGGGTCCTTTAAGAAGAGCCAAGGTAGGAAATAGGTAGCCAGGTAGACACAGAGGCCCCACATTGTTCCACGCGTGAGCCACCGTCGCATGCCTAGGGTGCGCGAGTATCCGGGATCCACGAAGATGACTCGGGCGTTCATCGGTAGTCCGTCAGGTCTCTTGTATGCGTCCAGATGTTTCTGGAACGTCTGCCCGAAGACCATGAGGGCCAACTTGCTCCTGGCATAAGCCTTGCTCGGCGTCCATTTCTTCTTGTCCAATGCCTCGCTGAGCGGCGGGGATGCGATGTATGAGGAGCAGGTCGGGAGGATGACGCGCACGTCGCGGTCGAACGGCTGTGCTCGGAGTGCCGGGCTTAGTATTCCCAGGAGATGGAAGTTGGCAAGGTAGTTGACCATCCACGTCTCCTCGATGCCTTCACTCGTCTGGGAGCGTTTCTTTCCGGGAGGCGTAAGCGTTGCGGCGCAGAGTATAATCATGTCCAACCGCCGAGGCGGAGCGTTGTCAATCCACTTAGTCGCAAACTGCCGAATGCTGTGTAATGACGAAAGGTCGACCTGTTCGGCATAGATCATCTGGTTGTTGGTCTGTTGGCGCAAATCACCGACATGATCGGCCAGAAAGGGGTTGGACGGCGGCAACCGGGTAAGCAGCACGATCTGCGCGCCTCGCTGCGCCAGTTCCTTGGTCACAACGGCTCCTATGCCTGACGTCCCACCAGTGATCATCACAACCTTCCCGTGCATGTTTGCTTCTGCCGGGTTCGCCATGCCATTACTGTACGCCTTGAGAAAATATAGGGTGCCAATGATGGCGATGATCTGGAATACCAGCCATGGATCCCTCACCCACTGTGGCACCCATGACGGGAAACCGTTCTCGAGAACTTCTTCTATGAATGGCAGGACCATGGTGGATGGTGGGTTTGAAAAGAGGCAGTGTTAATACAGGTATCTCGGCCTGTCATATCATCATTGCTATTTTATGAAATCAAACCCGGGGCCTCAAGGAATTCAGGCTCGTGGGAAAGGGGTTCTCGGCCGGCAGCTGCAAGAAATAAAGAGATTCCCAAAAAGTAAATAAGGCTGAGCAGGCAGGTGGCTACGTAATGCCACACAGGTCCACATTTAAAACTCAAGCTATTAGGCTTCCAAGCTTTCGATTCTCCGTCGTCGCGGCATCCCGACAGCCGGACCCACATTCGCCGCCTCATGCACATGCAACTATCAGATCTACCTAAGGTCCTACAAACTACATCACCGTCATAATCTTGATCGGTTGGGCATAATCTAGGAATACTCAGCCGACTCTACGACGCAGGCGGTCTCACTAGGAGATAAAGCGTTCGCTGCGGAATACCCGCTACCATGGCTGATCATGATAGGTATTGTGATCCATATGAGGATGATCCTGAATATGATATCCCACTCCAAGATAAGCGGCCATTCGGGTCAGGACTGAAGCGTAAACGAGTCGTCTTCGTTCCGGCTTCATCTGGGAATCTCAATACGACAGAGAAGAGTACCGATCTGAAGCCGTCCAAGTCCATCTCGGACCTCTATTTGAGTTTGGTCCTGCCAAAGGACGGTACTCAAGATACTTCAAGGACAGCCTCAGAACCTGTCGGGCGTACCGTGTGCGAAGTCTGCAATCTGCCACTAGATGAGAGCCCAGCAGTACCAAGTGAGATCCAAACAACCACGAGGCCTCACGAAGCATCGCTTGCTCACCAGGTATGCATGGCGCACTCACACCCGCCTTCGGCGCTCGACCGCTCGCGTATGGGCATGAGCGTCCTTCAGTCGCAGGGCTGGGACCCGGATGCTAGAAGAGGTCTCGGGGCTTCTCAACAGGGCATACAGTTTCCCCTCAAAGCCAAACCAAAGGAGGATAATCTCGGTATAGGGGTCGAAGTGCCGAAGGACTTCGTGCCCAAGAAGAAGGAGAAGGTGCAAACGTACGATGCAAAAAGGGTCCGCAAGATGGCAGCGGAGGATAAGAAACGGATGGAGAAACTGAGAGAACAGGTATTTGGCAATTCGGACGTTGAAAAGTACCTAGGAGGAGGAGGGTAGTACATCGCAGCAGACTGTGCGCGGTGCTCTTGGTGAATCAGGTTTTCAGCTCTCTTAACGTACACTAGACCTCAATGTTTTTGACAACTATTTTGGAGATACCCCTATAGCAGCAATGATACCATGAAAGTTGGCTTTGGTGAAGGCGCACAATGAGATTTACTCCAGACTCGACACTATATCCACCTGGGCTCTCTGTCTATACCAAGTCAGTACGTCCCTCTACGGGACCCTCAGGCATACGGAGTATGGAGCAAGACGTTGCTGGAAACCAACCCCAATGTTCTAAGCAAAGTTGCAGGCGAGGCAGACAGCGTTAGCTTCAGTCGCAGGAAGCTTAGCGCTTGATCAAATATAAAATTGGCAACACCGATCCGTAGAGGGGTCAGTTGCCAAGCCCAAGTCCAGTAATGGCGCTTAGCGAAATCGGGAGAAAGAAACATGTGAAAGATCTCGAGCGTATGGAGCAGAAAATAATGGGAGTGAAGTGTATCCTGCCTTTATGCCAAACTGTCTGGACGTCGAGTAAAACGGGCTAGATCGGAAGATGTTGGACCAAAGTGATATATAGAAAGCAGTAGAGGCCAGATATTGGGCCTATACCTAAGGACTGTCCTGCCACAGTGGAGATAGTCGGGCTGAACCACATTCTAGTCACTAGCCAGTCCGCACCTGGCTTGAACGAGCTTCTTCCATGCATGAGTTAAACGTACAGATACATCGGCGTCCAGGCGCTCGCACTACGGTATGATTTCAAGACCCAGATGGCATGTATGGGACCGAGGTCGACAAGAAACGAGAAGACCGTCGTAGTCGAGAACGTCACCGTACCGCCGCGCCATATTCTATCAAGAACCTCAACGTTGTAGAAGTGGTCAATGATGTCAACCTTGCCGCCGTCCCATTCGATCACACCGGACTCGGCGATGGGTTGAGTATGCGAGGACATTTTATCCAAGTCCATCACGCTAAACGACCAGGCTGCTAGAAGGAGGAACGGTATTGCGCTAATAGCGCGCAGTACTCTGGTTGTCACAGGTGCCATGGTGTTGAGAACTCTAGAGGTTTGAGCTTGTTTTGGAAAAGATGGCTCGTAGCTGCCCGGTGTCCAAGATAAGATCTGAGTAGGACGCTCAGGATCAGTTGGAATTATTTACCCCTGAGTATTGTGCTGTATGAGAAGGTTGATAAGCTGCAGAAATATCATCCGCAAAGTGGCGTAGGCGAGCAAGGGAATGCGAGCGATCCGTAGCGTGCTCACAAAAATGTGCACTGCCACAATATTATTCTTACTATTGTTATCATTTCTGATACATGCATTGTGACGTTGGATGGAGGATTGCAACGACTGATTCTTTCCCCTGCTTAGCGGGGCGGCAGGGGATTTTGATGAGTGTCTCTCGAATCTCGGCACTCCGACGTTGCGTTGCATAGACGCAGCCTGCATTGAGGAAATTGATTTGCTGTCACTGCACGGAAAAGGCTAAGGGCGCAATGGGGCAGATATATTCTTCAAGGAGAGAGAAGGGGGCCAAATCCAGGGGCACCATAAGTAACGCAAAGGTGCCGCGGCTAGTTAGCACTCCCGTGCATGATCATAAACCAAGCCCATCGCGATGCCGCTGCGAGCCCGTCGTGTCCGTCGCTTTCGCTCGAGAGCGGATCAAGTACCTGCAAGACCACATCGGCGAGACGCGGGTCCCGTCTATACACATTCCTAACGGGATTTGCATCATCGCTGCCACATCGCCGTGAGCCTGAGGTGCGCGCCGTCTGGGACGCACTGGCTTAGGCAAAGCTGATTGTTGTCTCTGCCTCGCCTACGTAAGTTTTTACGGCTCCGCGATGACAGTCGGTACGCTAAACACGATGTTGCTTGCTTAGGTCTTGCACGTATGCTGCGCGGAAGCATTCAGCGTCATGACAGGGTATGGAATAGGCCGGCATGGGATTCTTGTCACCAACTCTAGAGCCTTCACCATCGTGAGTGATTGGCGTCCTGGTAAGGCCCAGTCAGGTCACTTATGTCTATCTGGTATAGCTTCATCATGGTGAGCTTCCATGTCTTCGGAATGACCTGTGTCAAGTACTCCAGTAAGTGCTTTCTGGATTTGTTCTTTCATCTTCACATGCTCTCATCACAGCTGGGGTCTTCGTCGATTTGGTCTAACATAAGATATTGCAGTCCACCCCCTTTACCATCGCAATGTCCCCGGAAGGCGTTTTCGGAACATTCTCTTCATCTTCGGCGCAATCGTATTGTCCTAAGCTCTGGCAGCATCGTTTCCCAGCATCATTCACTGCAACTCCACCGAAAAGAACTGGAACAATTCTGTCCCAGGTAGATGCGCCATCTACGATACCGTCACCCTGGTCATCGGCATATTTAACGTCTTGCTAAAATTCCTCATTCTGGGAATTCCGATGCCTTTACTATGGAGGCTGCGCATCTCGACGTGACGGAAAGTACTCCTATCGGGCGCGTTTGCTGTGGGTAGTATGTAAGCCTAACGAAACTCACACTAGTTGCAATCTCCCGTACGCACTACTCATTGATACAGTGCCTGTATCGTTGGTATTGCTCGTTTGTTCTACGCGCGGCAGGCTTCGATGGCCGGAACCACCGCCGACACGGAGAATGGACAACAGACCATATGTGACCCGAGCTGTAAGTTCAAACTACGTTCCCCTTTTTCAAGACCTGCTTTCGGTTCTTGTACTGCATGGACGACCGCTTAACGTTTTCGATACAGGGGGCACCGTTTGGCCGGGAATTCTCTGGGGCCTGGAAGTCTTTACGGGAATCATGGCGTGCTGCAGTATCACTTATCGGCCTCCTTCAAAAATATGATAGGATCGTCGCTGGCGGAACAGGAAGACCCGAGTAGCGAACAGACTCGGGGTTGGAGCGAGATTCGCGTCCAGCATGACCTGACGGTGCAGAATTTGTATGTTAACTCCACGGGAGAGGAGAAGACCAGACGGAGTTGCAACCCTGGGAGCGGAGAACAAAAGGTCTGGATGGACGTGGCGGCGGGCCTTGTTATACCCCTGAATGGAGGAGCGTGTATGCTCGGTTGCGGAAACGTTGAACAGTCAAGGTTTGACACCGGCTACTTGGTATTATCTTCATCTAAGGAACAGTACAGTCCGGACCAGTGCAGCTTGATGCTCACCTGTCCAATTCTGTGCTGCCCGGCTACTTAGGTCCATAACGTCCATTTATGAACAAAACTACAAACATCCAAACCCGGCCGGCTTGTTAGTTGGGCATACATAATATCGTATATCAATTTAAGATCAAGTTCTGTATAGATCCGTTACGCTTATTGCTATCATGCCGTCACTTTTTTTTTTTTTTTTTTTTTTTTTTTGGCCTCGATGGTTGCCCACAGCAAGCTGCGGGCTTCGAGGCTAGGGGGTACCATAGAGTTTCAAATGCCTGTCGCAATTGCGTTACAAAATGCTACAACTACAGAATCGATATCCAACCAACTAGAACGGTTACTAAAACGGGTTCCAAGCTTTTAGAACTCAGTGTTACCAAACCAACCCTCCTGGCCTAACTTAAAATCCCTTGTAGCAACACGCATGGCACCAAGCTCAGTCAAGTGGCATTGGAGCCGGGAAGCAGGGGCAGAGCAGGGTTGTCATGGAACTAAGCCCGATTTGTTATGGCGCCACAGAACCCCCACCAAAGACGGATAGGACAGTCAACTCGGTCATTCACCATGTGCATTCAGGTCAGTTCTTACAGATTGTTCATAATGCAATACCATATACAACCCGTACATTATAGCCACACACACACTTAGATCTTGCCTCAGCCTGCCTTCTTCATACACTCATTCCAGTCTTGACCCGTACCCGGAGGTTCGTAGCGAAGTCCAGGAAGAGCAGGTACCTAGGTACCTACCTGGTTTCTCCCAAATCGAGTCCTTTGCTTCTTTAAGGCTTTCAGCATTGCAATATAGCGCCTATCATCACGTTACGCGTACTTACGACTCGCACTTCTAAACAACCCCTTCCATGAAGAAGCGGTAAAGCCGTAAAAGATCGTCGCCGCTCCGTCTTCCGTCTTTCCTTCTTCCTCCCGTCCCTGAGTCTTCGAATCACACCTGAGGATCCTCGACGTCCTGCCCGGGCGCGTTGAGGGTCAAAAGCCAGCATGGGAGTTTCTATAATTCAAGAACAGCATCAGAGTGAGATAATCCGTTATCTGGGAAAAGCTATTCATATTTCCAGCCCATAATAGGGGTGCCAGGAGAGCTAACGATGGCCTTGTCACATACGCGCAGTCATCGTAGATACGATACGCAATATTACTGCTGGAGACGTGAGACTTTCCGCCCGCTCGATGCCTTTATTCAAGCAAGGGACATACATGTTTGCTGACGCCGTCCTCGCTCCTGTTAGTGGAAAGTGCTGGTAATCGACGAGAGCTCCAAGAAGATCATAGACAATGTCGTCAAGGAAGATGACATCCTCAACCACAACATCGCAAGTATGCCACTCTATCCTTGTCCACCCCTGTCGCACCGGCTGAACGGGATGGAACAGACATTGAGCGGATCGAGGAGCGCAGAGACATGAACCCGACTATGGACGCTATATACATCCTATCGCCACAACCGCATATAGTCGACTGCCTCATGGCCGATGTTGAGCGGAGGCGATACCGGAAGTGCTTTCTAGTGTGGACGGCTGTACTCGACCCGCAGCTTAGACGGAAGATAGATGCGTCACCTTTAGCGAAACAACAGATAGCCGGCTTCGAGACTTTGTCGATCGACTACTTTCCGCGAGAGTCGCATTTGATCACCTTTAGGGACCCTTGGAGCTTTCCCGTCTTATACCATCCGGCTTGTAATGGGCTAGTCAGGAGGCATATGCAGGACTTAGCCCAAAAGGTCCGTCGCTTTCCCCAAGCTTTCCCCGGACATTGTTTTTGGCTTACGACGGAGATGTAGATCACCGGCCTTTGCATATCACTAGGTGAACATCCTAAGGTCCGTTACTATCGCCCAAAGAACCCGATACACGAAGCCAGTGTGTTGTCTTCCCACCTCGCAAGATTCATCTCGGAGGAACTGGATGAATACGTGCAATGGAATCCGAATTTCCCTCCTCAGAGTTCGAGGCCGCAGGGCGTGCTCGTCGTCACAGACAGATCCATGGACCTCATGGCGCCCCTGATGCACGAGTTTACGTACCAGGCCATGGCTCACGATCTTCTCCCAATTAAGGACGGGGATAAGACGACATACCGCCTGAAGATCAACGAGGGTACTCGAGATGCCGAGGAGAAAGATATGGAACTGGCAGAGAAAGACAAGGTATGGGTAGAGAACCGGCACAGGCACATGAAGGACACAATTGATAAATTGATGGGCGATTTCCGAAGATTTCTGGAGAAGAACCCACATTTCGTCAATTCGGACAGCAACACTAGCAGCCTGAATGCGATTAAGGACATGATGGCTGGGCTGCCGCAATTTCAGGAGATGAAGGAAACTTACTCTTTACACATGAACATGGCACAAGCTTGCATGGACGTCTTCCAGAGCCACAAGCTCAATGAGTTATCCCCTATCGAACAGACAATGGCTACCGGCCTCGACGAGGACAACCGCAAACCAAAAAACGTCCTAGAGACCGTTGTCCGCCTCCTGGACGACGAAGTCGTGACGCAGTCGGATCGCCTGCGTCTCATCATGATGTACTTGCTTTACCGGGACGGTGTAATTCCCGAGGACGTCAAACGGCTCCTGGCACACGCGTCGCTACCTCCCAAAGACGCTGAAATTATCACGAACATGGAACTGATAGGCGGCCGTACCAGCCGCGGTCTTAAGGAGCCCCGCAGGGACAATCCACCTCTGTTCCCCCAAGACACCAAGGCGTCCGTGGACGAAGACAGCTACATGTCTCGCTTCAATCCGGTCCTAAAACACATGCTGGAGAACCTATGCAGGGGAACGCTGGACCAGACGGTATTCCCGTACGTGAAGCCGCCGCTGGACCCCAACGAGGAGGCGCTCGCCAGCCAGGGCTCGCTGCGGGCGGCGAAGCCTAGCTGGGCGGGCGCGGGCCGCCGGCAGGTCGACAACAAGCAGCGCATTATCGTCTTCATGGGGGGCGGGGCCACATTCTCGGAGAGTCGCGCGTGCTACGAGGTCGGTGCCGCCGCGAACCGCGACGTCTTCCTCGCTACGAGCCACATGCTCACGCCGCAGCTCTTCGTCCGCCAGGTCGGCGACCTCAGCGTCGACAAGCGCCGCCTCGACCTGCCCATGGAGCGCCCCGCGCCCAGGGCCCCCGCCCACCTCTTCGAGCGCGAGAGGCCCACGCCCCCGCCCGCCATGGTCCCCGGCAGGGGCCCCTCGCCGCATGCTCCCCCCCCGGGGCCCGGGGGTCTGCCCAACCGACCGCAGCCGTCGAGACCTGGCGGCCCGATGCCGGCCCCGCCGACGCAGGCCATGGCCGGCATGTCGCTGGGCGGCGGTAGCAGTGCTGGTATTAACAGACCACCACCACCGGCGGCCGGCACGAACGGAGGCGCCGACTACCGTCACCACAGCCCTTCGTCGTCGTTCTCGCACTCGGCCCCGGGCGGCAAGCCGCACAAGCCAGAGAAGGAGAAGAAGAAGCGGCACTTCCTCGGCTTAAAGAAATGATTTAAGACCTTGCATGCGTGCGTGTCGTGTCTCGGAAGTTGGGTCTAAGTTAGCTGGCTGGATGGATGACCAGCCGCGTCGCTTTTTTACCACCCTCCGTTCCTGTTTGTTGTTCCGCTGTACAAGGTCCCAGATTGCTTGCCTGTCTGTCGTTCTGCGTTGGTGGCAAGCCCAACGGCGTCTCATTCTAGCAAGGCATCTGTCTGGCCGCTATCAATCAATCAAAGGAAGCGAGCAGAGCGAGCGAGTAATTAAGCGGATGAGGGCAGGTGAGAGAATGTATAGAGGGGAGCTGAGCGAGCGAGCGAGCGAGCGAGAAAGAGAATCGAAAGGGCATGGCATGGCGTTGAGGCGTTTTTTTCTCTCTCTTTTATCCACCCCTTATCTCCGAGTGCAACTTTAGTTCTACGTATGTTCGTCAGATAATTAGGCGAGGGTACCAAATTACGTACGTATTCAGATCTCCCTGCCTCGCTACCTACCTAGATACCTATGTAGGCAAGGAAGGCGAGACGGCCTCCCCATCGTCCATTTATGTATTTTAGCCCCCGACAGCCCCCAGAAGGAGAACCAGAGGTCAATTAAGCGAGACTCATGTGGTAACTGTAGATCTAGCGTGGTTTGTTAACACGGGAGAGCTACCTCACTATATATGACTACTAAGTGCCTTGCCTACCTGGCAGCTAACGCTAGGCATCTGGACGATCTCGGCCGTTGGTTTGCTGGATATTGCGAAAGAACCGGGGGGATGGAAGGGGATCGGGTGGATTGGGTGTACCGGGAGGTGGGGGTTGGCAGTTTGACGTAGTGCCTATGTAATTTCTTCTTCGCCTATGGATATCTGTCTATTCTGCGCGATATGCGTGGGTGGACGGTCAGGGGGGATGTAGAATCTCCGACTAGACCTCTCATGTTCGGCTCCTCGCAGACGGGGAAGTGCTTGCGCTTATTGTTTCGCTAGCGCGGACTGGGATGCGGACAGATTGACAGCGTGCGCAGCAAACTACAATAGTTTATTCATGAAGCCACATGCACGCTGGGCAGCCATCTGCAAACCGTACCGCCTTACCACCCCAAAAGTGATCTCTTCACTCGTCATTAGCATCTGTCTATTTGAATCTAGCTAGGTAGCTAGCCATCGCGCCGTCACTCGCGTATTCAGACGGAAAGGAGTTAGCCGGCTTGGTGTTCCTCGTCTTTGCCAGTGATGAATAGCCTCAGGCGGAACCGCGCCAGAATAGGGCCAGCTAGCCAGCTAGCTGTCTGGCCAGGCTGGCAGTAGAGCCAGTAGTTTAGAACAGGCCGGCTATGCTAATGTACGTTTGTCGTGCTCTGTCAAGAAAGATGCGATCTCTCGTTCCCCCCTTTTCTCCTCTCCACTCCTCTCCCCTATTCCGTCCCGTTCCGGTAGTTGGAACCTAGCTTCAATATTCACTCACTCTTCACAGCCGACCTCGCATTAGGCGATCCTCCAGCCACCGAGCCTGAACAGCTGTGGCTTAAGAATGCAGCTCATACGCACATCTCTGTGTAAAGGGTGGGTGCCCATCAGCCATCGGATCTAATCGGAGCTGTCATACTCCTAGTTGCGACGAAAGGGACCACCGGCGCCGGGAGGAGGCATGTTGCGGCCGTCAAAGCCGAAGCCCAGAGCTTCAGGAGCCTGGAATCCCATTCCCGGGGGTGGCATGAAGCCACCCGGTGGTGGTCCTCCGGGTCCACCGAAGAAACCCGGTGGTGGCGGCATGTTGCGCGGTGGCGGCCCTCCCATCCCTTCCGGGGGCGGGAAGGCCCCGACAGGGAAGTTGGGAGGAAATACTCCTGGTGGAGGTGCATTGCGTGGGTTATTCGCAAGTCCTGGTGGCGGTATCATGGGTCGGCCCGGCGGCGGCACCTGTGGTCCGCCTCCCTGCACCCACGAACTTGGATGCATCTGCTCCAGCCCGGGGGGACCCTGTTGACGTTGCAGGATCTGTGTGGGCTGCGGTGGACGGCTGTCCTGTTCACGATGATGTAGCTGATGTTCATCGAAGAAACCCGGCAGGCCGGTTGGCCGACCGGCCTGACTGTTGCGCTCACGCTGGTAGTCGGGCTCACGATCCGGTGTTGCAGGAATTTGCGCAGGCCTCGATGGCTGTGGCATTCTCATAATAGGCTGTTCATTTCTCTGGAGGTCCTGGATTCCCCGGGAACTCTGCATCAAAGTCATGAGGAACTCAGCATTACTGTTGTTGTTTCGACTCGGCGGTTGCTCGGCCCGTACTGGTCCTTGATTAGGTCCCGCGTGGCGTTGGCCGATCAGCTCGTGCAAGATCTGCTGTTCCGGTCGGATTGAAGGCATATGCACACTCTGTTGAGGTCGAGGGGCATGAATCTCTTGGTTCTGAAGAACGGGCCCGCGTATAAGAGGCTCTTCACGCCGTTCTTGTGCAAAAGGTAGGAATTGACCGGGCGAGGCGACCGAATTCTTCCGGCTGAAGTCATCGTTAGGCGGAGGTTCGGAGAACCCTGCAGATGGAGGCGTGGAAGCTTGTAATGACTGCTTTTGGAGCTTCTGCAGCAGAGCCTGGAAAGCAACCTTCTCAGCTGCATCTTGCTTTGGAGCCGGTGCTGGTGGTGCTGCACCTGCGAACGCTAGTAGAGGGTTCACTTCAGCCGCTAATGGGCCAGCCGCAGCAGGAGTGGGAGGCTCCGTCTGGCGGCGCGACTCTTCTTGGGAGGAGAAGAAATTCTGAAATCGCGAGGCGGTTTTGGGTTTCGGAGCAGGCGTTGACAGCACATTTTCTTTGGCTACCTCACCGGCCTTACTTGTCGTCTCGATAACGGTACTCTGGCCGAATGCAGCAAAGAACTTGTCCGGTCCAAGTTCGATGGCGGGCACCGACGTGGCCTGCGTCTTCCCAGACTCGGTCTTGACTTCGCGGGCCGAAGGCTCAATAGCTGGTGCAGGGGTTGGCCCAGCAGCGGCGGCGTTCCTTCCGGCCTTCATACTCTCCATGAACTTCTTGAAGTCTTCCTCGGTGTGCTTCTGGGGCTTCTCCTCGACAGGTTCGTCGAGCCATTCTGGTTCCCGTTCTTGACGGTGGTCTCGATCACGATCCCATCTGCGTTCGTATCCCCGGTCTCGTGGTTTCTCAGCATTGGCCTCCCCGGACTGGTCATCTACCGGTGCTCTCTCCCGCCAACTCTTGGCCCTATCAAATCGCTCCCGGGCCGTCGGTGGTTCATTGTTATTGTCTCTTGCCCAGGGCGGATCCGACCTGTTCCTGTTCAAGCCGTTCCTGCGCGATCTCTCGCCGTCTTCTCCGTCTTTGTCCTTAGCAAAGTCACCAAAGTTGCGGCGAGGCCGGTCGCTATTCTCGCGATCGTCTTGGTCTCGTGGCCGGCGATCCCCGCCATATCGATCTGGGCGCTCGCCGATGCGACCGTGGAAACGTTCGGCGCCTTCCTGGCCAAAGCTCTTACGAGGTTTCACAGTACTCCAACCATCGCTGTCTTGATCGTTTTCGCCACGACGACGGAAATTGACCCTTCCATCACGTTCTCGGTCTCGGTCTCGGAATCGATCATTGGCGTCGGCCTCGCCATTTCTGCCACGAAATGGAAAGCGATCTCGGGCATCGCCCTCTTTGGCTTGCCTGTCGCCGTCAAATGACCTAGGCGCTCTCAAGTGCGTAGCCGAGGAGAAGGTAGCCCGCGGCGGCCCAAGGACAATCTCATCGACGTCTGGAGGGGAGTCAGCATTGGTCAAAACAGGGTTCTGGAACAGAGACAACAGGAGTATTGTGATTGCGCCGATACATACTTCCGCCGCTGCGTGCCAGATTTTTATCAAGACCGGATCGCCTATTTGTCTGCTCCAATAAGGAGTTATCGGCGTGTCTTGTTCTGTCGGTGGTGACCTTGTTTCCCTGGCCGCGGAGGTTCTCGGGCGGCGGTCTACGTGAACTGTCAGTATCGAATGCAGGACCGGCGAACGAGCAATCGGGCCGCTCTGGTACATACCCCATCCATTCTTCCGCGGGAGGGAGCGTGTTCGGTTTGAGACATAGTGGAGATTCGCGCAGGTGAAGCAGCGCCTCTGCCGTATACCTTATTGCCATAGCATCTGATAATATGAGAGAAAAAGCCGACTATATATCACAATACTGTTGGAGCATGTGTCTTAGGAAAGGGTGAGAGCAACAATGCTAAGGGAGGTTGGATGTTGTCGTTCTAGAGAGCAGGCGGTCTTGAGGCTCGAAATATGGGCGAGCCCCTCGAAGCCGGGTTGGAATATGATAACACCAACTTCAGACGACGGCACAAAACCGAGGGAAGCCAGAAAATTTGATGCTTGAATTGTCGAGGCAGCTGACGAGTACTTTGAGTGCTGAGGAGGGGAGGCGAGGTAAACGTGCGGGGTGAATGGTGGAGGACAAGCTGATGGAGAGCTTCCTGTATGCGCTTTTTGTTTGTTGGTGGTCTAAGGGTCGGGGACAGAACTTCAGGTCTCCGAAAAAGATTTCTGGGTCGGTCAGGGGAAATAGGAAGGACGGCACAGGAGGATATCGTCAATTGTTCATGTGGGAGACGGTACGATTTCGAGTCTACTTATCGAGTCTGGCAGTCCGTTGTTCGTTGATGGTAGTAGTCTCGTCCAACCAGAAAGCAACCAGGCCCGGAGAGTCTAGAAATATGGCGGTAAATAATGTAGTTGTGTGGCATGCAGCTTTTGACTTGCGGGTGTAGCGTTTGGAGGGAATGGATGATGGCTTGGAGGAGGATGCGGAACAGAGGGAGTGGGAGTGGGAGTGAGTAGGACAAAGCTGCAAGGGTTGTTATGATTGAATCTTATTATTATGTAGCAGGTAGTGTGTAGTATGTATGTAGTATGTTTACTGCGAAGATTGGAGTCGGGGGCCTTGATGTTGCAGCCGGCGTTGAGGGAGTGCGTGGAGGGACCCTGGTGGTGTGGATGGTGCGCATGTGGGTAAAACAGTAAGTACAGTCAGTGCATGTACATGTGTAAGTATGTACCATCGGTTAACAGCCCTTGCGTGGGCAGGCTGTCTCAGCTGCCCCTCCCCACACAAGCCTATTACCTGCGTTGTGGTACCTACGTGTACACAATTTATCGACAGTATTACGTAGCGAGAAACTACAAAGTGTGTTACCCGTATTTTACGAAGGCGAGTCGGAAGTTTCGTATGTACGAAGCAACCATGATTAAATTTGGTCTACTCCATTCCCTATTGTCAGATTAAGTAACGCCTTATGTAAACACCGGGAACTATAAAAGCGTGGTTACACATTAGACGTCGGCATACGAAGCACTCCTATTGCCAAATACTGCTAACTAGATACGGATAAATGAGGATGCAATGACATAATGAGGTCGACAGGTAGGGCAAGGAAGGTACAGTACCCACCATGTTCAGGGGCTAAGGCGGATGTACATACGTACGCCCATCCAGGTCATCGCGCGAGAACTCTAAAACGACACGACATACGTCCTTCCCGCAGTTGTTTCTAAAGACGCCTGCTCGGCCACCTGCCCGCCGTCGAGCTTGAAGGGCTTCCCGTCCTGGACCCTGACCGTCAGGGGCTTCCCGTTGAGGCTCCGGATGCGGGCCCCGGTAACCCGGCCGTCGCGCCACGTCATGTCGACGAGGAACCCGCCGCGGGCAACCCAGCCCCCGAAGCTGCCCGACGGCGCGAACCCGGCCCCGGTGCCGGGCAGCGCGGGGCCGAGGTGGACGACGCCGGCGTGGCTCTGCAGGAGCATCTCGAGGACGGCCGCCGTGATGCCGCTGTTGGCGTCCATCTGGAAGTAGCCGCCGTTGCGGCTGAAGAGGTTGGGGAAGACCCAGGTCGACAGGTACGTGACGGCCGACCGCAGCGCGCCCGCCGCGTCGAGGAGCCGCGCGTGGAGGATAGCCGCCCACGCGATCGACCAGCTGTTGCCGCCGGCGCCATTGTCCATACGATGCTTCAGGAGAACCCGAGCCCCCTCGGCCGCCGACGCGTTGCGCAGCGGCGACACCCAGGACCCCGGCTGCAGGCCGATGAACGGCGTGAAGTGCCGGTGTCCGGCATGGTTCTCCCTGAACTCGGCGCTCCACTCGAGCATCTGGCCGAAAGAGCCCGTCTCGGGCGGCTGGATTCTCGCGCGGAAGTCCTCGACGGCCGCGATCTCCTCCTCGGCGTCGCCCTCGCCGCCCGTCGCGCGCAGCATCTCGAGGTACCCCGTCATGACCTCCCACATGATGGCGCGGTCGCCGAGGACGCCCTGGCCGTCGAGGCCCGTGGTGTCGCCGGCCTCGGTCATGCCCTCGGGGATGTAGTAGCTGTTCTCGGGCGAGCACGAGGGCGAGGTGACCCACCACTCGCCCGTGGCGTTGTCGCGCGTCGCGAACGACCGGATGAACGCCACGGCGTCCCGGACGATGGGCAGCGCGCGCCGGCGCGCGAACCCGGCGTCGCCCGGTCTGAAGCGGAACTGTTCCACGGCCTCCAAGGCGAGCCACGCGCCGCCGAGTGGGAACGGCGAATCGATGTGGTTCTGGTGGAAGGGCACACAGTCGGCTGTGGCGTCTGTGTTGTGGTGGCACGTGAAGCCCTCGGCGCCGTACATGCGCCTCGCGACATCTGCGCCGCGCACCCGCATCCTGTCGAGCAGGTCGTAGACGGGCTCGCTGATCTCCGGGAGGTTCAGGGGCTGCGCTAGCCAGTAGTTCATCTGGAGGTTGATGTTGAGGGTGAACTTGCTGTCCCAGGGCGGCGAGAAGTCGCGATTCCAAACCCCCTGCAGGTTCGCGGGCAGCGTCCCCGGCCGCGACGACTGGATGAGCAGGTACTTGCCCATGTTGAAGGCGAGGGCTAGCAGCTCCGGGTCCCCGGTAAGGTTGTACACGCGCTTCCAGTTGTCAAGCCGCACGGGGGTTGCGAGCTGGCCGTTGGCACCCGAGTCGCCGAGGTCGATGGATGTACGCTCGTAGTATTGCTGGTAGTCGGAGACGGCCTCGGAGCGTAGGGCTTCGTAACCGGCCTCCACGGCGGCGTTGAGGCCCGAATCCAGGACATCTTCGTGCGATGAATCCGGGCTGTGGAACGATGACTCAGCGCCGTAAACGAGCCAAACTTCTGTTGCTCCTTGGACCATTAAGGCCGTGTCATTCGCGCTGACCGAGCCCGTTCTTGAGCTCTGAGGGAATGCCAGTCGGACCTGGGAGGCGAACTTGTAATAGTCATCCTGGCGTCCATGTCCCGACAGAGACAGGGACAGCCTGTCAAGGTCAACGGACTGCTCGGTGACGTTTTGTTGCCGAGTGAGCGATACGTTAAAGGATAAGGCACCGGGTTGGCTCGCCTTGAGATGAAAAGCGAGCACGTTCGCCGGATAATTTCCGAAGGCCTCGCGAAAGTATGTCACGTTCCCGTAGACGTACGAGAGCTTATTTATGCCATTTGAGATGTCCAGGGTATGGTTGTACCGCGCCGTTCCGTTCAGGTCGTGGGGGAAGTCCAGCCGCAGCTCGCCGGCCGGCTGATAGGCCCTCATGTCCGTCGTCGGAGTGCCGATGAAGTTCGCCTGCCATGTTTTGCCGGCCTCCGTGAGGTTGCCCACGTTGAGCTGCTCGCGGATGACCGGCAGGGCCGACAGCGCCTTGGGGTTGACTCGGTCGATCGGCCCGCCGCTCCAGATCGACTCCTCGTTGAGCCGGATCAGCTCCTGGTCGGTGTATCCGTGAATCGAAGCCCCGAGTTTACCATTACCGATCGGTAGCGCCGCTAAGAAGTCGCGGGCGGCCGGTGCCGAGTACCAGAGCAGATGGGAGGCCTGGGAGGCCGCATGGCAGCCGGAGACGGCGGCTAGGGTTACGGCTGCAGGTATCCTCATCTTCGCGGCGCCTCTTAAGGTGCAACACCACAGAATTTGACCTTACCCACCAGTCTGAGATGGCGATGAAACGCAGCGCGCTACCATTTTATACCTACTCTGCCCCTGCTAGCTAGGTGAAGATCTCCACCGGGAATGGCATCGCGATGCAACCCAGGCCCAAGTTAGGAAGCAACAACCAGCTGATGACTTCATGTCAACCAAATAATATTTACTACGAGCGCGAAGAAGCGATGGAGTTGAGCCCCCCGCTCGTCAAGAGTGAGCGCCCCCTTCCAGTGGGGAAGGCATGGATTCTCCGCATTGTCCATTATCGTCTCGTGGGTTATTCGACCGACTCTGACGACGGGTGTGGGTCGACGATCGACGACGAGCCAATCGTTGGTGGACTTTCTCCCGATGTGATTGGCGACTACCACCTACCCTAAACAGACGACGTCTGGGGACGTGGATTAGCCGTAGATATAGTGCTGTAAACGGAGGCCCGTAGGAGAGCGACAGTCACCCTAGGAGCATGCGACACGGCACGGGGGCGGTGCTCTAACATAATTCTATCTGGAGAGGGCGTCATAAGAGCGCATAGCCCACCACCCGTCAATGGGTCTTAACCCCGCGATTAGGTCCCGGTTTCGTCGGCGGCGCCTGGGATGCTCGGCCGCGGTTAAGGGGAATAGTGGTCGAAGCTGAAGGCGAGTATAGCTCTGCCGTACCGTGGTCTTCCGTGGATTCGTCGCTTCAGTCAACTGCCCTATAAGCACTCTAGCGTGGCAGCTCCGAGTTAAAGGCGCCCGTTGCCTAATGGACTCTAGATTTGAGGGTCAACAAAATATGGCCCAGCAGGTCAGTGTCCAGCAGTGGCCTAGAATAGCATATTAATCTGACGTAGATGGTTCGTGGCGGTTAGCGGCGAGGTCAGGGAACTCAACTCAAGGGAGCGACAGTTAGGTTAGGGCCGAACACAAACCACGAACGCGGTAAACACAACCCCTGCCGAGATTAAATCTCGATATTGTCGCCGGAACGACGTGAGGGTCTTATGTAAAGCAGGACGTCCGTCGTCGTTCTATTATGTGTAGTAGTAGAGCAGCGGGCAATGTGGAGAAGCTTTACGATCGTCACTGACCCTCATAACTTCCCTCATCGGCAGGGGTTACATTCCCTCGTGAAGCTATATAGAAAACGGACGTAGGTAGGGAGGGCAGAACAACGAACACTACTAGCACCAGTAAGTCTAGGGAAAAGGGCCGCGCGGCACAGCAAGGGAACTCCCCCCTTGCCGCCATCCCCACACCCTCGCCAAACACGGCGTGGCGCCCAGCCTCATGCCGCTGGCGGACGGGCGGCCCTGGTTCGAGGCGCCAAGGCGGTTGGCGTGGTTCGCCGCGAACCCAGCTCTCCGGGGACTACGCGGCCCCTGAACCTGGCGGGGAGGAGTACGCGAGGCAAGTAAATAGGCGAATGCCCGGTTCCGGCGTGCGACCGAAGCTGATGGGTGGTGTGGAAGGGGTGCATATGCGTGGTCCGCGTGCCTCCTAAGCTGGCTCGGCTGGGTGAGCGGGCATGCGGAATGCAAGGCAGATCCGAAGGAGTGATTTGGATCAAATCAACGTTCCAACGAGCAAAAGATTTACGCCGACAGCAAGTCGGCGACGAACAACCACAGGTCGTGATTCGGTTAGGGGAATCGGGTCAAAATGGGGGAATTGACATGACGTGATCAGTTATGGAAATACGCCACGTAACCTCATATATACATTGAATCAAGAACAGATGACGGAAGAGTATACCGCAAAGCCAGTATAATAATCACGGACCATTTCAATTCCTCGTCGAGGGCATTATCTATCTAGCTCATTGCTCCGCTAACCTCTTCACGCCCCCCCTACTCCAGGCCCCGATCCGCTGCTGATCGCAGGTCTCCCACAACCTCCTGACGAGGACCTGGTAGAGCTCGGCCTCGGCGGGGTCGCCTCCGGCCGCGGCGGCCTTCTGGGTTTTGAGCCAGCCGACGGCGCCGAAGCGCGTGATGGCGGTGTCACTGCCACCCGGGACGGTTGTGGCCCTGTACAGGATGCGGAGGATCTGGATGCGGAGGCCCGGGCCGAGGTACGGGTTGCAGGTGAGGGCGAAGAGGCGCTCGAAGACGCGGCGCCGGTGGAACAGGGCGACGTCGTCGGGCGCCCGCAGACCATCGAGCAGGAGGCCCAGCAGCCAGCTGAGCTCGGCGTAGTAGTGGCCATCCTGGCTCGGCCCCTCCAGCAGGATGGCGCGCATCAGCGGGATCCTGTCCAGGGCCCACGCGGGACCGCTGGTCAGGAAGACGTTGACCTTCTCGTAGAGGCAGTGCAGGGGGTTCTTGAGGACATCGAGGGCTCTGCACGCGAACGCCACGGTCATGTTTGGCAGAGGGCGCTCGCCGACAACCTCCTGCGCAGATTCGACAAGCTCCATGAGTAGTAGCCAGATCTGCTCCTTTTCCTCGTAAGACGATTCTTTGATTTTCGTTGCCATCTTTGCGATGTTGGTAAGGGCTTCCCTCCGGACGCTGGGGTGCTCGGATGAGAGCAACCATATTAAGGAAGCTGCGTGTCCTTCCTCTACTAACTCTTCCGGTGTTTTCGATGACCATTTCAGCAGCGCGCTGTCCTTGCTCGAAGACACAGGTATAGACAGCTTTTCGTCCAAATCTTCAGCAGTTAGCTTGAAATCTGGTGTGCTAGAAAGTCCATTGGCCAAGCCATTGCTTGTACCAAGCTCTGGAGCAGCCAGGACACCTTTCTGGGTGCCACGTTTGTGCGGAGGCGAGCTGGATCTTTTGGGGATAGACAGTTTGGCGGCGAGCTTTTTATCCTCGAACCCAGCAGCGAATAACTCCCTGGCAGCCTCGAGAAAGGCTTTGTTGAAACCAGCAGCTTTTGAGTACCCTAGATACTCCGAGAGTAGCTTTGTAAGCGCTTTTAGATTGCTGTTTCCTGACGAGGCCGAAACAAAGAAGGGAATCTGTTCTGCGATTGTCATCATTAGAGGGCAACATCGCGCCTCTTCGTCTTCTCCGACGCCCGCCTCGTCGAGCTGCTCTTCGATCATTTCGAGATACTTGATGGGAGACCTAGCACATCGCTCGGCGCAGTTATCAAGGAATGCCCATATCGCTGGCTCTACATCTCCCGACTTCTGCAAAGCTGAAACCAAAGGACTTAGACCTGGAGAACGTGGTCTGCTCTCCACTAACTGGCTTTCTTCGGCCACAGAGTACAAGACGTTACCCAATTCGACCCCGGCAAGGTCTGCTGTTTTTTGGACGTATAGTCTTAACAGGGTCGTGAAGGGAGACGTCGAAGTCCCCGAAGCCCGAGCAAACCAGCGCATACCAGGAGAATGCTTGGCAATAGTACAAAGATGCTCAAGTTCCATCAGAGCCATGACGCTATCCTCACCCGTCCACCTAGATGATTCCACTTTCGTGATAGCGGCAAGAAGCATCGGCGAGACGTCAAACTTGGATCTGAGGGCAAGCTGCGGGATAACTTCATAGTACAACAGTAGTAACCGGCTAGTAGCTTCCCGCTGAAGTAGGTCGTCGTCCGAGATTGTACGGTAGTGACTAATGATATCTTTAATATCAGGGATGCTCTGGTAGAAGTCGTCGACAAGCCGACGAGCAGCTTCGTTCCAGAGAGAACCTGCTGAAGCCGACGCTTCCCCATACATCTCCAAAGCTCGCGCTAACTTTTGTAAGGCCAACACTAGCATGCGTATTCCGTAGAAGGATATCAACCCAGATTTACTAGTTAGACATCGCGTCATGACCTTCAAAGTCATCGGCGCTGGAATGACGTTTCCAAGCACAATGGCGGTGGGAGGAGGTGCTCGAGCATACCCGCTTGGATGGCCCATGTAGGCTGGTATAGGTGTCTGGATTACGTTATAAAGCAACGCAGCATATCCGATCCAGGTGGCTGATAATTTCGGTTCGAACGAGAAGGATTTCTTTCGAGAAAAGTAATGAGCTGTGAGCTCCGGGGCCGCTTCGAATATCGCAAGGAGAAGCTCAGACTGTTTCGTGTTGGACCACGGTCGCAAAGTATGGATGAACTCGGCCAGCAGTGAGTTCCGCACAGGGAAGTCATCGTCAAATTTGTTCATCCAGGGGATACTATCGATTCCGAAGTCCACCGAGTGACTAGCATTTGTTCCGAGTAAGAGATCATCGGGGTCCACGCCTTCGGGATAGTACCCGTGCTGCGACCGCACGATTCCAGCGGCCTGGTCGGTGCACGCGGCGACCAGAAAGTCGTGAGCTGCTTCCTCGACTGACGGACGTTTGCCCTCAGAGTCGCCTCTGAATTCCGCACGATCGTGCGAGTACCCATAGAGGGATGCTATCCGAGTTAACGAGTGCGAATTGAGTAGTTTGATCTTGACGTCCTTGGGCAGCTTCTTATCAAGGACGATGTAAGCTCTTAGAGTGTCCAGGATGGCGTATAACAAGTGCGGTGGGTCGTCTCTCAGGTGTCTCATTAGGGCTGCAACGACATCTTTTTGCAACAGGAGATCTCTCTTTGCTTCCACGTGTAAAATGCGCAGGCTGCTCAATAGGAATTGGATGGCATTAGTTCGGACCGACGGCTTCTTTGGATCTTCTATGCCCTCGCCGAGAAATCGCAGACCCATATTCCGAGCAAGCGATTTGAAGGTGTTATTCCTCGCTCTAAAGATGGCAGCTGCTAAAGCGCCACCGTCTAGACAGATAGCTTCTCTGAGAAGTCTCAGTGTTGGAGATATTATGAAGTCCTTGCCCTTATCCGCCGACAGGTTCTTGGCGATAAGTTCCTGCTGGCGCTTCTGGAGAAGGGTTCGACATATACCCAGACCATGCGGGATCAGGTCCACATTTCCAGAGATGACCTTGAGCAGCAAAGCTAACACTACGGCAACCGCAGACATGATATTCTCATTGCCCATTTGCGAAGCCATGCTCCAGATCTCCATCAGATCAGGAAGGTATACCGGGACTTCATCCTCCTGGTCTTTCGGCTTGACCGCCTGGAGATACTCAACCACCAGCTGCAGCTTCTCGGAGCTTTCGTCTTCGCCATTGCAAATGTTATCGAGGAGGATCTTGAAGGATTGGAGGCCGTGTCTCGCTTTGCGAAGATCTTGTTCAAAACTTAAGAGCTGGCGGAGCTGTCGCGAGGTATGCACATCTTCCGAGGTGGGTGCCTCATGAGCGGTCTTCTGCCTCTTCCCCGCATGGGTTCCTTCACCACTCTGCGATTTGCGTTTTGCCATTGTATAGTATTCTTCGTAAGCGTCGTGGACCAATTTGCGACATCATCTACGGCGAACTGAGCAAGGCGCGTTACGGGTGACGGAGTCAATTCAACTCGGCGTAAGGGTGTTCTAGGAATTCGATGCTAGGCTCTCGTTATCCGCATGTTGAATCGAGGGGAGTGCCGCCTTTGACTTGATGAGTGTTACCTATTCAATTTCAAGAAACCTGGAAGTACGGTACAATTCGGTACTCATGTACCTTTCTGCGTCAAACCGCCTGCCCAAAAATTAAATGTATTGCCAGTCCAGACCGCTCTCCCCACGGCTAGATTTAAGGTTTAGTGCCATGCAAGGAAGCGGGGAAGCCGCTACGTATCCAACTTAGTTCAACCCGACAAGCTGGTCCGTGCCTTACGTGACCTTCTTTCAACTTCTCTAACAGCCAAACGTCAACCCCACGAATCAATCATACTCTCCAGCAACCCTTCGCCAGCGCC
Source organism: Monosporascus ibericus (assembly GCA_004154915.1). Taxonomy (NCBI): domain Eukaryota; kingdom Fungi; phylum Ascomycota; class Sordariomycetes; order Xylariales; genus Monosporascus; species Monosporascus ibericus. Next base: position 56,641 of record QJNU01000096.1, on the reverse strand, counting down.
AGAAACAGCATCACTCAATAAAAACGACGACGCTTCGCATAACCGCGCGTAAAAACCAGGACCACAAATATTTGATAGGCATCATGTCGTTCGTCCTACCTCATTTAAATACAGGGTGGCACGTAGACCAAGCGATTCTGTCCGAGGAGGAGAGATTGGTGGTGATCCGCTTCGGTCGCGACCATGACCCGGACTGCATGCGGCAGGATGAGGTGCTATACCGGATCGCCGACCGCGTGAAGAACTTCGCCGTCATCTACGGTACGCACTGGATAGCCTACCTAACTGGTAAACAGTATCACGAGCTAACATAGTTATCATCTTGCAGTATGCGACATCGACCAGGTCCCAGACTTCAACCAAATGTACGAGCTCTACGATAGATGCACCATCATGTTGTAAGTTACCACCAGCCATTCCCCACCGCCTTATCGCTACTATGTCCTGCAACGGAGGGAAGGGAGCCGTTTCACTGACTTTTCGCGCGTGACTCTTCACAGTTTCTTCCGGAACAAGCACATGATGTGTGATTTCGGCACAGGCAACAACAACAAGCTGAACTGGGTGCTGGAGGACAAGCAGGAGCTGATCGACATCATCGAGACCATCTACAGGGGCGCCAAGAAGGGACGCGGTCTGGTCGTCAGTCCCAAGGACTATTCCACTCGATACCGGTACTGAGCGAGATTCCGGCGCTGCAACTACCATCAACCGAACCGGTCGGCCGGCAAGACTCGGGGATTCCAGGAGGGGGCATGGGCCGCGCTTATGTTCTAGCGGGGCGGGCCTGATGGATGATGAGGTCCGGTAGAGGCTGGGTTATGAACTTTATCATGACGGGGTGTTCATCCAGGGTTGGTCTCTCAAATCAATGAATTATGATTTAAACGAACCAGAAGATGCTAATGCTCGCTATTCGAAGATACCCAGTGATGTTCTTACGTTCCAGGTACAGCCCCGTTTCTGCGTTCTCGCCCCTGTGGCTGAAGATGGGCCAGCTGCTCCTCCGGTTCCTAAGCCGATAACACCGGCTAGAACTAGCCCTGGTAGGTCTTGCATATCGACCCCGTAACCCGAACTTGACCACACGTTGGTGAGCAGCTGTCGGAATGGCCGATTTGCAGTCCATGGCCTATCCCGTAAAGGTAGGATATCTCGACGTAGCAATTCGTAGTGGCGACGGCTTTCGAGATCCTTGGGGTGAGATTTGCTAGGACCCTGGCTGGGCAGATTCAGGTTGTAAGAGTCCAAGAATGTGATGAGGAAAGCAGTAACCTCCCTCATCCAGAGACCTGATATGCGGTTTTATGCACCTATTGCAGTTTTATATTTTCTACGTTCGTTTCGACAGATACACATATACATCGCTGCCCCATAGGAACTCCACATTACATTCTGTGCAGTAGCTATACACACATCCACTGCGTTTTCTCATTCGAACCTGTGAAAAGCACCCCCTTTTCCACTCAAGGGACCCACGGTCGCGCAGCAAACAACTGGGCCAGATGGGGGTATCTCGGTAAAAATCTTCGTAACGGTACATAATCTTCGTAACCTGTACCGGCAGGCATCACACCATGTCCCCTCGCAAGTCGGGCTTTCCCTGTTGCTGTTGCAAGAACGAGTTCGGAACGGGGGGCACCTGTGGCGACGGCTCGTCCACCACGAGCTCCCTACTGCTCCTGCCGCCCGTTAGTCGTCGCACGCGCCCCCTCGGCCCCTGCTTGCGCGGCTTGATCATGTTCTCGAGGGAGAACGACCCCTCGCTGCCGATACTTCCGCCTACCACTCCCAGTCCCGGGTTGGGCGCCGGTCGCTCGTCGTCGCCGTCGGAGAAGACGTCCTCGGTCAGCTCCTCGTCCGAGGTGAAGTCGGACAGCTGTGACTGGTAGGATGCGGGCGCCGAGGGCGAGGTGATGGAACGCGAGTGCAGGCCCGGTCGCACCGTCGCGCCTAGCCCGTTGCCGGCGTGGAATGCGCCCGGGTTCATCGTGTTTGTGCCGGCGCCTTGGCCTGACAGCCCCGGTGGGCGATCCAAGAAACCATTCTGAAACGAGGTGTTGCTCGACGCTTGGTCTAGAATGGGCAGGATCTGCTGGTCATATAGCTGTGTGCCGGATTCGTAGTCATCCTCAGTAAACTCTGTGACGGTCCTGGAGGACCTTTCACTGGGTGAAGTTTGGGCCAAGTCGTCAAAGAAATCGTCCAGACTGTCTAGTTTGGTCACCAGGTCACCCATGTTAGCCTCTGTGCGAGTCTCGTCTGACATCATAGTTTCCGTGCGTTCGGGCGTCTCAAAATAGCCGTAGTTGTAGTCGTCATCATGGAACTCAACCTCTGGAGTCGGTGTCGGGTCCGCCGAGAAGCCATTCTCGGCATCTACCTGGCACATGTAGAAAGCAGCATGCACGTTGGCGCGTGTGATGTCTGCCTTCTTAGCCGGCGCTGGAATCGCCCAGCCGGACTCTTCAGGGATGCCAAACAAGCTCTGGGTGCGTTCGTACTCTTTCCGAATGTGCTTGGCGGACGAATGGGTCACGCTCATTCGTAGATGATGCTTATCATTCGACGAGGAAGATATAGTCATGATATTGTCGAGCACTTCCAGTGCTTGCATACAGAATTCGGTTTGCAACAACCGAAGAAGCGGAGAGATCAAGTCTGAGCCGTGCCCAGCAATTTCAGGTTTGCGCATTTCGATCTCCGGAATGACGACGCACAGGAGCCGCATGGTCATGGTCTTTACCGAAGCTATGTTATTTGTGAGGAAGCCCATGAGCATTGTCAGCATCTTGAAGTCCAATTCCGGTAGGTAGAATTCGCGAAGCGCCGCAAAAAGGTCTACCATAAATTCCCTGCTGGAGGCATAATGGGACTCCATGAATGATCCCAGCGTAGCACTAATCGGCGACATACCCATAATATCTGCTATTACGGAGAGAATGCGTGCCGTCTCCATTGTCTTCTCATCGATCGTCCCCTCTTCCAGAACCCGTGAGAATCGCGGAAAGTTTGCAAGTATTGTGAAGAAAAGTCGGTTGTCATCTCCGGTAAGCCTGTCGCTAGGTAACTGGACTAGCTTGTCTAGCATATCCAGCGTCGGTTGGACACATGTCGAAGATCGAAGCCCCTTATAGAGCAGAGGTTGGAGTCCGTCAAACCCCCCATCCCACCTTGGAGGTTGACCGTCCATAAGAATCTTGCGAATACCCGCGTCATGGAGGTCGAGCTTGTCTAGCAGCTCATTGAGCATATCAACAGCCTCAAGAAACTCAAGTTCATTGATTGATTCCAAACAAGCACATGTAGTCCAGAATAGCTGCGGAAAAGAGAGCAACTTGTCACGGTCAAGTTTCGCGATCAGGGTCTTCAGAGTGGTTAGGATCTCCATGGAGAAGGTCTGGATCTCCGTGTCTTCGTCCGCAATCGTGTTTGACAGTCTGGCTAGCATGTCGCCAAGCATTATTTGGTCAAGCGAGGTTAGGATGCAACGGAATATCTGGAATGAACGGCAAGCCAGGTGTCTCACGGGACAAGAAGTCGCCCAGGTGAGTGACAGGCGACTCCACTGTTCCTTGATACCGGGGAAAGTGACCTCGAAAGTCTTCACCACCTCCGCAGTGAGGAATTCCATACTCGGCGGCACCTTACTATCACGGTCATCCACCTTGCCGTTGCTATCTTCGTAGCCCCATACGACAGAACGATCGTGGCGCCGAATAGCGTCGATTATGTCCTCGATCGACTTCTTGGTTTCTGCCGGCGTGGCATCATCTATTTTAGAGATGACTAGTTCGTGAATGAGATGAACCAGCATCTCGCGAGCCTGTTCTTGAACGAGAGGCGTATAATGATCCCACAGCACAGTAACAACTTGCAACAAGATCGGCAGGTTATCTGGAGCAAGTTGCACGGGCGAAACCATCAAATCCACCAACAGAATGAGAGACAGCTGACCGAGAGATAAGCCAGCTTGTTTGGTGCCTACTGGTAGAGCCTCTGCCAGATCGGTGCAGTGAGGTAAGTTATGGACATCAGGTGGCGGTGGTACAACGTCCTTCTTCTCAGTTGGGGCCATTGCCTTGGGCGTAATCTGCTGGAGTAAAAACTCGACAACCTTGATCCCTGGTTGGCTGGGAGCGCTTGCTAGGAAGACGACGATCTGCTTGGCGTACTCGACAAAGTTTTGCTCTCGCCTTTCCAGGCAGAGTGAGATGATGAAGTCGAGTATGAGGCGAACGTTCCCTGGGTGGGGACTAGTTGCAAGCGCTTGCCATAATGCCTGAACCTCATTATGCAGTGCAGCGCTAGACGTGATCGTCAATTCAAGGAGGTTTGCGAGAAGCATATAGGAGTGCGTTGTAGGGCCGCCATTAGGATCGAGTTTCAGTTCGATGGTCTGGATCCATGGGAGAATAGCTGCCACGATATTTCGCTGCACCGCTGGTTGGAGATTCTTGAAAAATAACGAGAATTCAGAAAAGATATGGAACGCGAGCTCCGGATATTGCTTTGCAAGCCTCTTAGATATCTCGAACTGGGCCAGCTTGTAGACCGCCTTGGTCTTGTCCGAGATGCTGATATCAAAGTCCCGGATCTTGGCGCTGCGGGCAGCCTGCTGTCTCTCCTCTAATGACCTAAGAACACGCGCAGATCGTGACCGGATGTCGCTTTGGTCGTTCCCCAACGTAATCAAGCACAATCCCAACAGTTTCCAGAACGGGCACGGGTAGTCGGGATGTTCTAGGAGCATATCGGTGACGACTGCGAAGTAGCTCTCTAGGACCTTGGGCACTTCTGCTACATAACATCGTGTAATGCAATGTTGTAGCAGGTATGGGTGTTCTTTGTTATAGACGATGAGATTCTTCAGCGCCCGCCTTCCGATAAGGTTGATCCGGTCACTACCCGAGTTGAAGATGGATTCTACCCAAGCAAGTATTCGCCTGACGTCGAATTGAAGAACGGCCCCGCTTTCTGTAGTTACGCTGATTGGTCCCGCGCAGAGAGCTGCCATGGCGCTGAGGGCGGCCGTTCTTAGGTTCCGCTTCTCGATCTCCATCGCGGCTGTGACTGTCCCTCTCTCGCCTAGGGATTGCTGGTCAATGAGGGACTGTCTCATAGTATCCTCACGCTGTCGGATTTGTGGTTGGTTTGGCGAGAACCCACACCAGTCTTCCATCAAAGTGAAAGAGGATTTCCGAGACTCGAAGGTCATCCAACGCGATGGATCGTCCGAGCGGTTGATTCCCTCGAAGAGTTCCTCCATGAGGCCGCAGTAGTAGCGGCGTAGCTTTTGAAATTCCCAATCCATTTGGACTTCACCGTCCATCAGGAAGAGTTTCAGATCCTTCGTACATACGCAAAGATGGTTCAAAATCCACTCATCGCGGTAAATCTCGGGCTCCTTAAGGAAGTGGGAAGTAAGCTGGTACACATGAGTAAGCTCTGTTCTTAGTAGATCCATCTTTGGATTCCGTCGTGGTCCGCTGTTGCCGCGCTGATGAAATCGCACCCGAGCTTCATCGTTGCAACGAGCTCCCTGTCCTTGAAGCTCCTCCAGCAGCGTCCGGTATATATTGATATTGATAGATCCTAGAGCAGATACGACCGCCTCACGAACAGAGGCTGATGAGACCATCAGCAGAGGATTCAAAATTCTGAACAGAGTCCTCGCCGATCCGATATTATCGGATGACTTAGACCCCTTTCGTAAGTGTTGACTGCCTTGTGAGGATCCGTTCGGTCCGCCACCTGTGTCGACAAGAGTCGTACAGACGAACGTCAGATAAAGCTTGAACTGCTCAATCAGTACGTTCGGCTGCGTCATTGGCGTCCTCCCTCTGCTGCCGGAGCTCCCGGGTTCTGGTCCATACTGATGAAGCCCCCTGCTTGGCTCCGCTAATTGTACAATGCTTTTGTACATTTGAAGTATTCTATTGCCGATAAGGTCGCGCGCAATGGTGACAGTGAATGGGCACCGGTCATATGAGACCCTAATGAGGTTCGGGAAGATCTTGGACCAGAGAGTTGTGTCATATGTGGCATCGTTCGTGCAGAGCTCCATCAGAGCCCCCTTGTTGCTATTCTGTATATGCCTCTGGAGTCGACTCCTCTCCGCCACGGTTAAGTGTTCGTCTTTAAAATTCATTACCTCCATCGAACCATTTTCTAGGATGTCAATGAGGCGTGGATTCTCATTCTCCTTAGTCCCACCCTTGCCCAGGGCCGCGTCAAACTCGGAGATGAGCCGAAGGACAGTGATGGCAAAGTGTCTAACTCGTCGGGACTGGGAACACAGGAAAAACAAACCACGCGCCTCGACATGGTCGACCTCCGCCCAGATATTGGACAAGTCCAATTTCATGCCTCGCTTTTCACTATCACTGGACGATCCAGAATCAGAGGCAGCTTCTTTCGTCTTCTGTCGGATCTCATCCCTCCATATTTGTAACAATTCAACGTAAAGACGCAAGGTCTTCTCGATGTGGCTGGGCCCAAGCATGCCGCCATCGGACATTGTCGAATACCTGTCGTCGAAATTGAATATAAATCGAGCGAAGCCCGTCGTAACTTGATGGGCATGGGATTGACGAGCAATTGACTTCAGGGATTGAGACGAAGATTCAGCAATGTTGTATTGGACATGTGCGGTTCCCGTGCAGAGCAGGTTGATAAGTGGGTTGAAGGGGATGTCCGCAGAAGGGCAGCGAGGCAGAGCTTGCACAGCAACGTGGAGGAGTTCGTAGAAAGCCTGCTTCTGCTCGGCAGGACTCGGGTGATCGTCGCGTCGTGCAAAGTTGAACGTTTCGGTGATAGGTGTCTTGGGCCCAGGGCTGTTGAATTTCTCGTCTAGAGCCGCCTGTCCTCCAAAGGTATTGTCGCATATTATTGTGATCTTACCCAGGATCTCTGAGAATTTCTTGTAATAACCTCGGGCACCGTCACTCAAGGCACTCAGCTGCACAGGCCGCGACAGAGAGTCTTCTTGACTAGACTCCGGAGGACCCAAGGTCGGCATGGTCCGCGTCGACGTTGAAGTAGGAGAGAAGGGTAAGAAGCGATCGGAAGATGCCTGGGAAGTATACTGCAGCGGGAACGGGGGCCGGCCGTGCTCGCCCTTTTCTAGATCAGACAAGATAGCCAGAAAGGCTCTTATGCCAATTACCATCCTGTCGGGATCAAGCTGTTCAACCTTGAGTTCTTTATTCGAGTTGAATAGCTCGGCGTTAATCAGGGGGAAAATAATGTTCTTGCAGCAGTACTCGGGGTACTTATACCCGATGAATCTGATGATCTGTATCAGAGGACTTGTGGGGCTGATGTCCGCGGGGGCGAAGGTACGTTTGGAGGGCGGCAAGACAAGCTGCATGACCTCGTCAAGTTTGCGCGTCACTCCGGCCGCCGTGTCATTAGTCCGGTAAAGGTACATCCAGACTAATCGTGAGACGACCTGCAAACAAAGAGATCGGGTCGTGCGATCTTTCAAGCGAGGTTGAAGCGGACGTGTCAACTGGAGCCACTGAGTGCTGGCGTTATCGGGAGGCGAAACACAGAGCATCGTTGCTGTCAATGGAAAGGCGGCCGCCCAATGGCGCGGTTTAACGAAAATCTGTGCAAGTCGAGGGCTGATACTGCTTAGGACTGCCCCCCATTTTGGATGTGTAAGATGCCTATTACTCGCGTTCGCAGCAATCGGAAGTAAGAGAGTGTCAAGCGTGTCACAAAAGGCAGCTTTCACCGTCCGCCCTTTTGACTCTGAGAAGAGTCGACCGAGCGAGGCTAGAAACTCGCAAGCTTGGTCCCAACCTCCATCCATGTCAATGTTCAGGCGCATATGCCTCATACCTCCCAGCACCAATACCGTCTGACCCTCGGGATCCGCCTTCACGGACGTGGAACTCCGCGTAGCCATATCTTGCTGAAGATTTTGAAGATCTGAAATAAATCGCTCGGCGACGCTGTCAAAATTGATCTCGCTCATCGCACCAAGAAGTTGGGTAAAGAGATTCCAGTTCGCCGATTTTAGAGGAGAAGCGGCCAGTTGATCTATATCCGCAATCTTGAGTTGTAGGAAGATTATGCCCTCTAGTTTGTCCATCATCTCCGGTGTGATGGAGTTCAGGCTGCTTGAGCTAATCACCTCAAGCAGAACACGACATAATATGTAAATTGAGATGACGGAGCGCCGGTCGGCTTGCGCCACATACTCCTGCTTTGCTGCGAGCGTTGCTGGCCCATGAGTTCCGGCCGATTCCGATGAAGCCTTCTCTGCGACGACATGAGGGGGTTCAGTATTACGACGCGTAATGGCAGCTCCGGGAAGCTGAGCTCTTGACTGCTGAAGCTGAGAACGAGCATCGTTTGCTAGTTCGCTCTTCTGTTTCCTCCAGAGCATGATGAAATCTATCAAAGGCTTCGGTCTCTGTTTAGCAATGTGTCCCAAGGCTGTGATGAACTGATCAAACACAGGGTCAGCACCGGGGCCGCAAATGCGTTCTATCTGCGGCTCTGGATCAAAGGGCACTGTAATACACTCATTGAGTTTCTCTTCGGCGTGTGCGATGAACTGGTGCAGGGTTAGCAAACACGCCCCGTCCCTGTTGAATTGAGTTACCAACTGATTTCAGCAAGACATGCAAGGCATATTCGCCAACAGTCTTCTGATCATCTTTGTGATGTCGCGAAGCGTGCGAATGGTGATGGGCATGATCGCGGCGGGACTTGCTATGCACTTGCTCCAACTTCCTCTGAGTTGAAGCGCTGTCTGTGGCATAGAGCTTGCCTTCGATGCCATGGGGGTTCGAAGCGATAACCGTAGTTCCAGACAAGGCGGTCGGTGGCCGCGAGGCAAAGGATGCCTCAGAGTTCATGGCGTACATATCAAGCCGTTCGTGCAGCAAACCGGCTCCGGCTGCCGCTATTATCTGCGGGCTCAGGGGATTCGAAGACGAACTCCCATTCCTCGAGTGTTGAATGCCATGGACGATGGAGGTTTGGCGGTGATGGCCATACGTCGCCGCGGCTTTGGGATCGATCACGCGCTCAAATACTCCGCCGACGGCCGGACGCGAGCCGGCCGTACGTGTCCCCGAAGAGGCAGACGAAAGGGTGGACTGCGGCGATTCGGGTATACCGGCGAGACCGCTGCCGGACTGTAGCTTCTCAAGTGAGGATTCACGGGAATGCGCAACGGATCGCGAAGTCGAAGGGTCGAGTTTCACCGGCCTAATCGTGTCTTCCCACCGAGCATTGTTGTTGTTGTTGTTGTTGTTGTTGTTGTTGTTGCTGGCGCCGCTGCCGTCGTCGGGATTCAGTCGTGGAGTTGCTTGGTCTGGCAACGTCTGGGACGGAGCTGGATATTGCGATGGCGCTGTCAGCGTTGAAAGAGACGGCGGCATCAGATATTAGGGAGAGATCCCCTCTTTTTGTGAAACCAGGTGTATCCAACAAGAACCGCCGGAAGGGGGGGTAATGCAGTGGACAGCGAGACGGTGAGCCTTGACCTGCTGTGCACAAAAAATGATGGCGCAGCCATTGAGCCAATCGAGCGTAACCCGACCCCCAACCCCAGGCCAGTGGGCAAAGCGACAGTCTCCCTAACCGCATGGCGTGACTGCGCAGCCCTGGGGGCGATTTTATGCTTCCTGACTATCTATTTATCTGATACAACGCCTCGGCAAGGGTAGTTGCAAACACCGATAAACGTAAGAAGTAACCAAGCGACTCACCCATTTTCGAAATGCAGAGCCCATCATCTGTCCCTGCAGTCACGTTGAATTGCTGTGTATGCTCCACGGTGTCGGCGCTTACGAGCTATTACACGCGATAGTCAATTCCTTTGAGGCTCTGGTAACTTTCGGTGCTGAAAGGTCGAGTTTAATTTTAAGGTGGAGTTCATTGTATAATAATAGAGTGGGAACTGCCTGGGAAAAAGAAGACGAACGAAGGCCACCGCGGCAGGCTACTGTAAGGGAGTCGGGACCCACGATAGCCTCTCCATATTTCCCATTCTTTCTAACTGGAATAGGCAATGCGATCGCGCACCAACAGGTACTTGTATTTCTAAAACGGTCGTTAGTGCCGTTCTTGCCAGTAAGCGATTGCGGCTTTAATAACGATATGACAAGTAAAAGAATTACTACTACGTACGTATGTATATGCTTAAGTACTTAATGGTAAAATATGAGTAAGTCGGATAAGTGAGTGTATAATTCATATAATTGGTGGCTTTATGATCATAAACTAACGGTTAACTAAGTTGTATATTAATTACAGAACCAATTGAGAACGAGTGGCCTGCACCTATCACCTATCACCTTGGGCTATCCCTAAGCCGCCTCGAGAAAGCTTCCTAATATTACCGGCTTTTGACGGCTTCTTATGGGCACCAGTATCCGTGGATGGCTTGTGGACGGCTTCAATTGGAGGCGGAAGCGGGCCTATCACCAGGGGCTCGGGTTTGTAAAAAGGGGGCGGCGTCTGCAGCACCGTGTTCCAGTCTGCCTTCGTCTCCCGGGGCGCTTTCAAGTCGAGGAACTCCGGGAGTCGGTAGTCGAAGGCACTCCGAGCATCGTCATCTCTCTCCGCCGACCCTTCGTTGCGCTGGCCACCACGCTCGCGGGGATCTTTGATACCCTTGTCCTCGTCTCCGCCAGGGCTCTGACCTGTGCGATCTTCGTCGCCACAAACCACTATGTACCATCTGATGACTTCATTCCTTTGCAGTTTGTCGCGGAGCATCTCGAGCCAGCCGGCGTCCTCGCTCGCCATGGTATCGATTCTGCGCCCCGTCTCACCACTCAGGCCGCTCGTGGCCCTACGGTCTCTTGATCTTTCGAGTGATTCATAGCGGGCCATCTCCCCGACGACAGAGGTGGAGGTGTCTATGCGCACGACGTGGTCTGCAATGTAAGCCCATGGCCCGCTAACTATCGACAAGTTCGCCGGGTCGAATTCTTCGAGCAAATTCACTGCTGACCAATCACTGGGGGACGACTCGTTACAGGGAGGGCTAGGCGCCTTATTAACGATTCGAGTAGGTGACCCGCCACCCTGGCTTGTCTTCTTCAAATGGATACCCGGTGACTTGATGCGCTTGCGCGCCACGCTTTTACTGTCCGTGCGACGATCCTCTGATTCGGCCTGTTCACCCAGGGCGTCTTGATTGCTAAGGGACGAAGCATGCCAGGCGGGATCCGCATCGGCTACCTGGCTTCCATTCCGATGTGGAAGGAAGTCAAAGAGCTCGTAGAACTCCGCGAGTAGAGCAGCCGAGCTCCGCGGGGCTACGACCCATTCGGGGGCTGCGTCGTCGAGGTCTTGGACGATGACAAAAAAGCGAATGGCATCACGATGCCAACGGAAACCGTGGCAGAGATAAGTGGGCATTATTATATCTTCGGAGGATGAGCTTTTCTCGAGGGAAACCCCAAGCACGTCTAACTATGTCTAGGACAAACGAGTGATGAACCGTAGCAACACATGGTGCGGGCGGGGATTCTAAAGATGGAGACGAGGCATCCCCTTTTTTTCTGTTTCACCTGATAAACACTGCCAGATCTGGCAGTATTGCAAGTATGCTTTCGCGCGCCAACGGATGCGCGGGTATTGGCCTTCTAGTTGATTAGGAAGGTAGCTGAGATGTTCCTGCCAATCAACATCGAATGGGAAATTTGATGCAACTTCAGCTTCCAATATTTGTTTGCGTCTGTGGCGCGTGGACTAACTTTAACATGATATACCTAGGTGAAAGAAGTATGCAATCATGTCTCGTTAGAAGCGAATGTTTACAGGGATAACAATAGCCTTCTTCTAGTGCTCTTCTAGCGTTTTTCTAGCTCTCCCTTAACGCCGTTATATGTATGTACATACTGCAAGCACAAGTTATACAGCCCACTTATGTGCATAAGACGTTCTGTGGAGCAAAAGGCTCAGCTCTGCAGACACACCAACGACAGCGAAGACGTTGAACCATCAGCAGATTTGTTGAAACTGCCGCATCTGAGGATGGCAGTTACGTTGTTCGCGGTTTAAGCGAGGGTCAGCAATAGGATAACGCAGGCAAATCCTACTGATCTACCATCGACCCCTGGAATCATAGCCTGGCCTCCTCGCCCTTTTGGCATAGCATTTTAATATGACGTCTAGTTTCGAAGGATGCCAGGGCTTTGACAACCAGCGTTCAAAAGCCACACAGAGATTGGGCTCTGGAATACCTAGGACTGGATGCTGATGAGGGTAAGCCTCAAAGACGTCTGTCTTTGGTCCTTGGCATGGTGCCATGCTGGCTGACGGGGTGCGGCGCAGCAAACAATCCGTATATAGACATCGCGCTCTCCATAATTTAGCCTCAACCCGCAAATTAGCATCGTGAACATGTCGAAGGACTCGAACAACTGCTGACCATACGTCGTACATGTGCGACTTACTAGATATATTCGTCGGTGACACAACTTCGTATCCTCCTCACGGCCTATTAGCAGACGCTAGATTCCTTCTCTGATACAATACTCGGCCGCAAGGCTTGTCAGACCACTGCACCCTTGCGCCTGCTCCTCAGGGACATGCGAGGATGTATATAAGAGCGAGTGCCAGACTACAGGAGTCTCGCGTAAATAGAAGCAATATATTGTGGAAATCGTCCGGACCGTACCAAAATAAAGACGCATTAAATATCTTGTCCTCTCGGTACCTTCGTCACATCATAGCCAGTTGCAGAATACCAACTAACTTACCTCTCCTATATATCACCACACTGCCGACTCTGCCAACAATCTCAATGCGGCGAGCCGTCCACGACGCCATCCGAGGCCTCGTAACCCGTGCAGAATTCGGTCGTAGCAATTTCGAATCTGATTTCCGCGCTACTCAGAACACGGTGCGCACCGGACGTAGGGTGGTTAGCGGTGGCATAATCGCCGGCATCGTCTTGTTCCTGTTCTTCTCGTTCTGCATCATCGGATGCTACATCTACTGCCTGAGGCAGAGCAGGGAACTTGGCCGGCGGCAGATGGAGGTGAAGAACGACACCAGAGACAGCGCGACATCGTATCCCACATATCAAAACTGTAGCGCGCCATACCCCACGTACCCGAAATCCGGACCGGGCGCCAATAACCCGGTGGCGGACCCCCCTCCGGTATATACGCCCAGTCATACCAGTGGCACTTACACAGGGCCTGACGGGGATGCCGCTGGCGGCCACGGTATTGGACATAGCAGTGGACATGCTGGCGGTCACGGTGTTGGGCATTGCAGTAGCCACTTTAGCAGTGACAGTTGACCTAGATATCATTTGATTATTTATCCATCGTATATGCGAACAGACGCGACATCCGCACTTTCTTGTCCGTTCTCTAGTTTCAAGAGAGGGCGAAGGGCGCGATGACTGCCAGGGAATTACTTTGTAATTATCAGAGTATACATAACTGTTCGAAGAGGATTTGGAACAATAAATGGCATTTCTTCTGAAAAGCGAAATCACCTACCATACGGCTTTATATATATACGGGAAACAAAAAACAAGAAGCAGAAACAGTAAGAAGGAACAAGAAAAGTCAGGCAACAGGCAATAATTCCAATTTTTTTTTTCTTTTTCCAGACAGGAGAAATTAGCCAACTCACCAACTTACTCACCAACTGGTGTCGACGCGGGTCACCTTGTCCAGTACGGCGCGGGACGGGGCCATCTCGAAGGCCATCTCGGCCTTCTTCATGGCTTTGACAGCCTCGTCAGTGCCGTGCTCCCGCGCCCTCGCGCGGGCGGCCCGGAGATCCCTGGCGAGATCCTTCCAATTCTTGAGCGCGGCCGCCTGGAGCTCGTCCATTTTACAGTCGGGGCACTTGTGGCCGACGGAGCCTCCCTCGGCCGTGGTGCGCGGCAACGAGTGGATCGTATCGTGAGCAATAACGCGGGGCTCTACGGCGTGTCCACATCCCTTATGGTGCATGTCCCTGCGGCAGAATGGGCATGAATGGTGCGCAGTCAACCACGTGTGCATGCAGTCGCCGCAGCCGGCGTGGCCGCACGGGAGGATGACGGGCGTGCGATCGTTCGGTCTCTGCGACGACTCAGCCATCTCTAGCGGCGTCGTGAGGCAAATTTGGCACTTCAGCCCCTCCGGCTCGTCGATCAGGAAGGTGATTTTTGGCGTGGGGAAGAAGGACTCCCCCCCAGCGGTTGAGAGCTTGCCACCACCGTCCCTCAAGCGCGCCCTCCGCGACGATTCGAGGAAGTCTCGCGCCATGGAGCCGAGGAGCGAGGTCTTGGGCGGAGACCCCGTCGGGCGGGACGACCATGACGACGACCGCGAGGAGTCTGAGTCGGAGAAGTCCGCCGGGTTGCGCCGCGGTGGGTTCGGCGAAGAGGCGTTCAGGGACTCGCGAGAAGACCGGCGCCTGGTGAGGTACCGCCGCTGGGTGCTTCCCGGGGTGCCACGGTTGCTCTCGCGCGCCTCACGAGTCTGGTGAGACTCCTGGCGATCACGAGGCCGGGTGGGAAGTTCCCGTGTCTCCCGAGGCTCTCGGTATTGCATGGACGGTGGCGTGGGCGAGGGGGTGGGTGGCAGCGCTGCGCGTGAGGACCTGGTTGATAGGACGGTGTGAGCCCGGTACTCGGCTATAGCCTCTGACTGGTCGACCCGCGGCCGGATAGGCTGTGACACAGGGATACGCTCCTCGCGTGAGGTATATTCGGGTAAAGCATCTGGTGTCGCCTGCGGAGACAGCCTGGGATCGGCACTGCTTTCTCGAGCGGACCCCATGCCGCCGGAAGAAGAGGAGCCCGGGTCATCGTTCATAGTAGTCTTGTATGCTACTCTGCCGAGGATGCTACCGTTCTTAGTGATGATTTTGGTGGACATAGCCAATGATGGTTCTCACTTGCTGTTATGTGCTTGGGTTCGAGGTTTAACTTGTAGGCTTTCTGTACAGCCATGGCAGGAGGGGATCCCAGTATACATACACCTCGGAAGAACACATAGTTCGGGAACAAGTGCGTTGTTCTATGATTTTGAATTTTCATCTCTATCTGGACACCAGACGGCCTCTTCCTTAGATTAGGACGATGAACAAAGGAGCCTTAGTCTGCTTTATATGAACGAGTCCTCTAATTAGGAATCCTTTGCAAGGCGACCATACTGATCCAAACTCAGGGTCTTTGTGGCACGCCATTGGGAGAACATGGTAGAATAATCGGCGTCTACTTTTAGGAGCCCGTTGACAAGAGAGGAGCTAGCTGGGCGGAGAAACTGAACCGCTGAGCCGTAAGCGAAGGTGAAAGTATCAAGAGAATCGAAAAGGAGGCCTCCTATGGTCTTCGGGTATGTGATGAATGCAATCCTGGACAGGAGCTTTTGTGCAGTTCAGGGCTGGAGCTCATACGGTAACGCCGTCCATATCCCAACACCAGACTGCATCGACTTTCTACTCATGAGGAAGCATTATGCCACTGAAAGGTCTCGGTTGACATGGTTGGCCCCTTATGTTTGGGTCTGATGTTAAGAAGTTGATAGCTTTAACCTAACGGAATGTCAGTCTGATGAAACCTGTCATACGTTGTTTCCAGTAGTTTCAAGTAGTGACTAGAAAAGCACCATATTTCCACTCAGCTGCGATAACTCAAGAACCGTGCCATGTATTCATTCTGAAGGCCTGTCATCAGCACCGTCTGAAGACATACCTTTGGTAAGGTCTAATCATGGTAAGCCATTACTGGTTGTCTCTGGACGAATTATCTTTGTGCCATGCCGTCTACGCTAATCGAGCCAGACAGGCTAGTCAGTGCTTTGGATTCTTCTAACTAGTTGCCCTGCCTATAGGATTGGAATTCTCCCTATACTATGGATAAATAAGGAAGACCAACAGAGTGGTAGGCGTCCGAGCGAGCATGAATGGCAACACGGCTACCGGCGGGAGGGAGTTGGAATTGGGGAGACATAGATTTGGCAAATTGATAATATTGACGTGTTCAAGCTTTTTCAAGCGCAGCACATAATGGGCTATAGCGAGGTAATGCTCTAAAGGGGCGTCCTTAGCGGATGCATTAGTGGATAGCAGAAGGGCCTGCCTCCACAATCGGAGCTACAGCACTCCTCAGCGCACAGTATTGTTACTGTGCACCAAATATTTATGTAGATTCAGGCCATCGGCATTTGATAGGAAAGCATCAGCCTTGCACATACATGCCTTGTTGCCGTGACGTAGAATTAGACTATCTCATTTTATTCCTCATTCAAATAGACTGTGCAACCGCGAGCTCTTTTGAAAGCAGACCACAAAATACAGAGGTAACCCAGCCAAATCCAAAGGCCAGCCCATCATGAGGCTCACGGCCGAGCTCCTCCAGAACTCCCCCTCCTGGCTCAACGCGCTGAAGGAGCGCGAGCTCGAGCTTCGAGGTACGTCAGAAAAGAACAGATACTACACTTCTTTTCACATGATCTAGCAAGAGCAGAGTTGATAGCAAGGCCTTTCGCCGGGTCGTGAACAGGACACCGCATTCCCGCCATCGAGAACCTGGGTGTTGCAGGTGTGAGTCGTCTCTTTCCTCCCCCCTCTGTCCCCGTCGCGGGCGTGCGGCTTGACTAGGTTATGCTGTTGCTAAACTCGAAATTGTTCTGCGGCGACTGCAGCCACAAGATGCCATCGACTTTGTCGACAATGATATCCAGGTACTGGGCAACTTCCCGCTGTCCCCGCGGATACGCACCCTGCTGCTCCAGCGCAATCGCGTCTCCTCCATACAGCCGACGCTCGCCAACGCGATTCCGAACCTGACGAATCTGCAATTGGAGTCAAACAACCTGCAAGAGCTTGCCGACCTAGACCCACTGGGGTCTTTCCCGCGCTTGACACACTTGGTACTGAGGGACAACCCCGTTACGAAGAAGGAGGTGAGCCAGGATCCTTAGACCGAGCGTAGAGCGAGAGAGAGCAACTGACGTTGACCCTGCAGCACTTCCGATACTGGGTCCTCTGGAGATGTCGGTCGGTCCGGTTTCTGGATTACCAGAAGGTTAAGGACGCGGAGCGCAAGAGGGCGGAAGAGCTCTTCGGCACCGCCGAGGAGCCGACGGACCTAGCGTCGAAGCTCATGGGAATCAAGTCGAAGACATTCGACGCTTCGCTTTCGAGTAGCTCTTCGGGCGTCGCCACCAAAATGTCAAGGATGAAGCTTACGGAGAAGGAGAAGAAGCGGTTGCAGGACATGATCAAGAAGGCGACGAGTCTAGACGAGATCACGAGACTAGAGACGATGTTGAGGGAGGGCAGGCTACCTGCCGGGGTCCATCTCAACGACGAGATGGAAGAATGAGACTTGTTAACGGGAGCAGGCCAAGGATATAGTCAGATTGGGCACAACCACAAAGGCATGTTCGGGATATACCCATTGTTAATAAAAGTCGGCTCAGCATTAACCCTTTTGCGTCCACTCGTCTCGCCCGAGAGCATAGCTATTCAGCAATGTCTCCCTAATTAAGATATTCTGCTATCCATTCTGCCCATTCTCATCCGTTCCACGACCTGCGACTGCTGCAAAGCGACTTTCTCCTATCCGGTCATTTCGACATCTCCCTCACCTCTCGCCTGTCTTGCCTCTGACTGCAGCTGGTCGTTGGGGTCTACCGGACCGTCCTCCTCGCTTGCCAGCCGGGCATTAGCACCGGTCAGCAGACCAGAGATAGTCGCACCCCCGTTTAGGCTCGCGCCCCCGCCACTCGGGGTGGACTTGTGCTTCTTGCCGTTCGGGACCGCTGGCAGCTCCTCGGCCTCCTCCGTTCTCTGGCCGTTGAGCTGGGCGCGTTTCGCGGCCGCCTGGGCCTTGATCTGCTTGTAGGGCACCGTCTTGGGGACCATGTCCGACAGGAACTCCAGGTTGTCCTGGTGTGATACCGCATTTGCTTTTAAGGGGTGTTAGAAATGGAATGAGAGAGCCTTGGGTTTTGGTTATTGCCCACCTATATCTTTGTACTGTATGTTTCTTCGAGGCTTCCGCTCCAGCTTGGCCATCTTCAGCCCCTCTTCGGCGAGGTACTGGATGAACATCTCCTGTCCGTCACGTGAGCAAGGGTAGGAAGTTTAGTAGCTACTGAGACGGGAAGCAACCCACTGTAGCGAGAGTAATGACGAATGCTGCGTTGTTAGAGCACACGGTAATGTCTGGATCCTGTGCGACTATCTTTTTGACCCTCGATACTATACGTGAATGTTAGCATGGAATCGAGCTTCTGGTTAGGGCACGAATGCCTCTGCCCGGGGTGATCACTCACGGGGCAACTGTGTTTGACCGGTCACCTCCTTCCTAGGAGGGATCGCCGTCGTATTGTAAGGCATGGCGGTACTCTATGTGGCCTTTTTGGTAGGATGTACGCGAAGGACGAAGTCTCAAGAGAGACTGCGGGCTCCAGGCAGTTTATATCCGACGTGGAACTCTACTATATCTGATTGGTCGGTAGGCACGCACCTAGGCACTCAGCTCCTATGTACTTTTAGTGCGAATGGTTGAGTGGAAGATGTTATCAGGCAGGCCTGTTACGTACATGGAGATATGCTGATGCAGAATAATGCAATCACGAAGCAAACAGCGGCGTGAGAGGTCAGGGATAATATGTTGGATGAATACACGGTGCAATCCGAGATACCAGATTGTATATCGCAAATAGACTACAACCAGTACAACGATGGTAGGATATGACAATATGCCTTAGTATAGCAACACGCGTAGAAATCTTGAAGTCGCGTTTCCATAGATACTAGGCGCATGTACCTCTTAACTGAAAAGTGGACGTCATATACTGTACGTGGGTTACTGTACGAAGTACTGTAGTATTACTGGAGGCAATTGCAGACAGCTTGACAAGGGGCACCTCGGGAGGTTTCAGAGCCTTGTCAGCGCAAAACCCAGCCCAATCTTATCGGTGCACTTACTGTTAGGTAACGGCTCATGTAGCTGCAGTTGCGCCTACGTAATTCGTTGTTCGCAATCGCCTCAAACGGAGCGCAGCGTGCATATCGAATGGATCTTTGTGTTCCTTGGCGACCAGAGCAATTGTCCTGTGTGCTTCCTTGGCATCAATTATAATGATCGTGAGCCCGCCGTCATGTTTTCCGCAAGCAACTCCACTTCGATGAGGAGAACCCGACCCCAACCAGTCCAGCGGTCTTCCGTCAGTTCGCGGATATCGTTTGCGATATCGACTGCAGAACAGGGCAACGCCGGAAGCGAGGTTCGCGATGCGCCTGCAGAGCAGCAGATAGAGGAGGAAATCGCCGAGATCAAGCGATATGAGGTTTGTCATGTCATTAGACGTACCCGTCAAGAAACCTTTATCTAACTCGCTGCCTGCGCAGGACTTCACAACGATAGGTATGCAACGATCGAACGCGACTGTCTGGCTTCTAAACGGTCTACTGAGACTAGGGATATAGACTGGGTGCAGGATGCGGCGCGGGAGCAATTGCACCGGAAAAATCGGCGGAAGAAGGCAGCAGGGGGACTGTCCAACAAACGCAGAGTCACATGGCGATATAAGCTATGGGGGTCCTACGATGCCGCTCAAGGATGGATCGTAGTGACCTTGATTGGTGCTGCCATTGGCCTCAACGCCGCCTTCCTGAACATTGTCACCGAGTGGTTGGCGGATATCAAGATAGGTTACTGCACAACCGCCTTCTACCTGAACGAGCAGTTCTGTTGTTGGGGTGAAGACACCGGCTGCGATCATTGGCGCCGCTGGACAGGCTTCGAGCCCGCGAACTACGTCTTATACATCATCTTCTCGGTAAGATGAGAGGCCCCCTGGTGGGCAGTGCTCCATGTGCTCAACTGTGACAGACTTTCTTCGCATTCACGTCGGCGACACTCGTCAAGTCATTTGCACCATACGCCGCCGGATCCGGTATTTCCGAGATCAAGTGCATCATAGCAGGTTTTGTGATGAAAGGTTTCCTGGGATTCTGGACGTTGGTCATCAAGTCTATCGCGCTGCCACTTTCCATCGCCTCTGGGCTATCCGTGGGCAAGGAGGGCCCCAGCGTGCATTATGCAGTGTGCATGGGTAACGTGATCTCGCGCATGTTCGAAAAATATCGGCGAAACGCCTCGAAAACCCGGGAGATTCTTAGCGCTTGCGCAGCTGCGGGTGTCGCCGTCGCTTTTGGCAGTCCCATCGGCGGGGTGCTGTTCTCGCTAGAAGAGATGTCTAGCTATTTCCCCCTTAAGACCATGTGGCGGAGCTATTTCTGTGCTTTGGTCGGAACCGCCGTGCTCGCCGCGATGAATCCTTTCCGGACAGGCCAGCTTGTCATGTTTCAAGTCAAGTATGATCGAGAATGGCACTTCTTTGAAGTTCTGTTCTTCATCGTCATTGGCGTGTTCGGCGGCTTATATGGCGCATTTGTCATCAAGTGGAATCTACGGGTGCAAGCCTTCCGGAAGAAATATCTTACTAAATTCGCTATCCTCGAAGCAACGTTGCTGGCGCTAGGGACAGCCGTGGTCTGTTACCCAAATGCCTTCCTCAGGATCGATATGACGGAGAGCATGGAAATCCTGTTCTTGGAATGCGAAGGGGCGGAAGATTACCATGGGCTTTGCGAGCCTGAAAAGCGGTGGTCGAACGTCTTTTCCCTCGTTCTAGCCACTGTGATCCGAATGTTCTTGGTCATAATTTCCTATGGCTGCAAAGTGCCCGCGGGAATCTTCGTGCCCTCCATGGCTATCGGTGCGTCTTTCGGACGAACTGTTGGCATCCTCGTGCAGGTGCTCCATGACGCGAATCCCGGGGCTTCTTTCTTCTCAGCGTGCAAACCGGATGAGCCATGCATTACCCCTGGCACCTACGCTTTCCTTGGGGCTGCGGCGGCTCTCAGTGGTATCATGCACATTACTGTCTCGGTGGTGGTGATCATGTTCGAACTTACGGGAGCCTTGACCTACATCCTGCCTACGATGATTGTCGTCGGTGTTACGAAAGCAGTGTCAGAACTCTTTGGCAAAGGCGGCATTGCTGATCGCATGATATGGTTCAGTGGATTTCCCTTCCTTGACAATAAGGAAGAGCACAACTTTGGTGTCCCAGTATCTGCTGCTATGACGTCGAAAGACGTGGTTTCCATCCCAGTACACGGAATGACTCTAGAGGCCATCGAAGATCTCCTGAACCGACCCGAGTACCAAGGCTTTCCCATCGTCGAGGACGAAATCTCCAAGGTTCTTGTTGGATACATCGGTCGTACCGAACTTCGATACGCCATTGACCGCCTACGACGTGAGCGCCGTATCGCACTCAGCCCACAAACTAAATGCAATTTCTCCCCTCCAGCCTCGAGTTCTGTTATACCAATGACGCCTGCTGTAACAACCAGTTGTAACGCGGACTTTAGCACATCCATGGCGTCGATTGACTTCGGCCGATACGTAGATGCGACGCCCGTCACGGTGCACCCCCGCCTGCCCCTGGAGACGGTCATGGAGCTGTTCCAGAAGATCGGGCCGCGCGTCATCCTGGTCGAACACCACGGCCGACTAAAGGGCCTAATCACGGTGAAGGACTGTCTCAAGTACCAGTTCAAGGTGGAGGCGGCCGAGAACCCCCGCGATGACCACGATCTCATCGAGAGCCAGGAGAAGCTCTGGGGTCTCATGAACAGGGTGGGCGAGTGGCTGTCGGGCAAGGTCTCGACCGCGAGCGGTGGCCGCATACGGCTAACGACCCCGGTCGAGGCAATGCATCCTATGAACCCGGGCGGCCAGAGCCGGATCACTGATGGCGACGAGGACGTCGCTGACGAAGACGGCGGACTGGAATTAGAGAACAGATAGCGGACGACTTTCCCCTTTTCGCGAATGGAGCATGCTGCGTGTTAAACCGATAGACATCTAAACTTTGTGACCTCAAGATACATGTTTCCTTTTCGAAGAGTTTGAGCCAATCTCTACTGTCGTGCCAGCCAGATATGAATCCGTTAGCATCAGCCGGAGCTGGCCCTCCAGGTCTGCGCGGCTCCTTGGGAAGCTGTGGGGCTTCAGTACTTCGCATGCCATTCCATGAGCCTCAAATTTCGGTGGGACCCGGACAACACCGCTACGGAGTATGTATGCATGGTTTCGCAGTAAAACGGAACAAAGTTCTGACCTGAATTTCAATGTTCTGGATTCTGCAAGGGAGAAACCAGGTCCATGCAGTTATCGTACATCTTACTCGTTAAATAAAGGCCCTAAGTTAATCCTGAAGGACCCAATGTTTGTTGATTAATCCTGCCGTTGCGGTTTTGGTGGGCGTGGTTCTAAAACATGCAGTACCTATTTTAGTGCCACCTAGACCCATGCAGCCGCCCTTCAGGGCCTCGTTAGACCCGAAACCTCCACGCGGCTCATCCCATCCCGTCCGCCTTAGAAAATAAAGCACGCAAGAATGACGCTCTCCGGGGAAACCTCCGGCATTCCAACGCCTCCAGCCGCCGAATTACGGAAACGCGCTGCCCTCAAGGCCGAGGGACTTACCAAGAAAAGCAGAACTGTCGCCATGGACGACCAAGATTCGTCTCGGCTCCCGGAAGGTGCGGCCGTGTCTTCGTCCGATCCGATGCCCCTTTCATGGGGTGCGAGAAATCGATGGATGGTCTTCGCGGTCGCCAGCGGCGCTTGCGCTGCTTTCAACGGCGTCTTTGCTAAATTGTCGGTAGCGCCCTGTCTGTTTGCTTCTGCTCTTCGTGATGCTATGCCCGTTTATCCCCGGCCTCGGATACCCCTGAGACCATCGCCTGTCGTCACCTGGGGGGTCGTGTGGACAGGACCGGGTCTTCGCTCACCTGCGGCTTGAAGAGCCGGATTCTACTGCCCGGCTTGTGAATGCACCGCTGACCTGGTTGACAGAACAACGAATGATCTGACGACGCACCTTGCTCAAGGCATTTCAGGGGCATTGGGGCTGGAGACCTCAGAAAGTATCATTGAGGTCGTTGTGCGATGCGTATGCGACCCTCTATACTGATAACATATCCCTTCAAATATTCTCTCTCGCCGCATCCGAGCCACCAGGCTCCTCAACATGTAGCTGTTGCTGAATCATCTTACGAGGCCATGAGGACCCCGAGATCGGCTGAGACTGACATGCTCCCGATGCAGGTTTTCTTCGGCCTTAATCTATCTTTCAACGGCGTGGTAAGTTTCCTCCTCAATGCCAGGTCTTTGTTCCTGTCACCCTGCGTTCGCGAGTTCCCCCCGTTGCCTAGCTCGAATGCCTGAGTGCGCAGGTACGGAAGAGCCATCTCTGACCATGTCACAGATGTGGACGCTTTTCACGCAGGCATTAGCGAGAGGGCACTCCACGACACAGGTGTCCATCATGAACACGTCCACGAACTTCATGATCACGGCACTGCTCGGACTGTTCATCTTCGCCGAATCGCTGCCGCCCCTCTGGTGGCTGGGGGCGGCGATGTTGGTCGCCGGCAACGTCATCATCGGCAGGAAAGATGGGGGCACCGAGGAGGATGATAAAGCCACGGTCGATGACCCCTTAGTCGGTAGCACAGCCCATGGCGACAGCGGCCGTCAGGGGTACGGTTCTATTCCCGAGACCGAGCAGAGACCTACCCGCCGCGACCATGGGGAATGAAACGGGATATTGGGCTGCATTTTTAAAACGAGATAGATAGATAGACAGGCCAAATCGAAAATAGCGATGTGTACTTCAAGGAGATTAGGATAAAATCCGAGCCGAAAACATACTCGTAGTGCCTCCCCGTAAAGCAATCTGTCTACGCTGTCAGCCGATTGCGGAGTTCCTAAGCGTTGAAGAAGCCATCCTTCTGACGACCATTCTGCAGGCTGGTGCGTTTATGTTTAACTCTATTTATCGTAATGTATGGTTGCTGAGACGACGGATTCGGGTATCCTCGAAGCATTAGGTACCACGTTCTTTACTGGGCTGCAGGCCAATTCGTCTTCGGTTACGTTATGTGCGTCTTTTCAGATACCCCTATACTTAGCGTCCTGTATAAAGATAATGGATGAGTCTGTAGAATCCGTCAAAACATCGCCCGTCATTTCTAAGTATGTGGTAGAGCATACAACCGGCACTGAGCTATTTTATGTTCAATATTTGAGTCATCTTCGCATATGCTTTGGGACTACGAATCTCACGAAACGTCTCTAATTAACTTCTCGCATCGCGGAAATATTCCATCATGAGAAACGCAGAGAATGCGAGAGGGACTACTTAAGCAAGGCACCGCTCTTTCCCAGGTTGTCATGCGAGCCTTCTCCAGGATGTTCAAGTTGCACCTTCCTGCGGTAAGTCATATAGGGCAGTGCTAGGGAAAGCACCCAAACTATCAGTCACCAAGGGAAATTTGGCGTGTCATCTCCCTCGTCTCTCCATGTCTCATTACACGGAGCCTGTCATGAGCTGGGCAAGTTCCCCCACCCAGCTCACAATCTCAAACAGGCATCTATTCTCTCACTTGTCTTCGTCAGATGTGGTTTTGGTTCCTCCTGGGATATTCTAGCGACATTCTCATATGACAATGACCCAAATATCCCCAGAACCCGGGACTTCAGAAGTCCCCACGATCCCTTCGTCCGTGGATCCACTGGTTACAGTCTTCTTCACTAGGTCTACGACTCCACAGCCTTTCTTCGGCGAGACGGTTCCAGCAGCTCTGCGGCGAACGAAATCATCGAGTAGCAGCAATTACCTCGACAGAAGCAATGCCCCCGTTCTGCAAGAGGCCACTGCCGATGACAACAGAGGGAGACCCTCTTCAGTGACACGTGCGAATACGAAACGGAGGAGATCTGCTGCATCTGCCCCTGACGGCGGTCATCTTTCCCGTCATCGAAGGTACCGAGTTTCATGGAGTCATTGTCCACTTGACCCCTTAGTCTCTAATGGCGGGACAGATTATCAAGTGTGGAGTATCATCCAGATAGTACGAGAGCTGGTCTGGCATACCCACTTGATTTGAAGCAGTTGTCAACTCGTAAGAAGCAAAGTCCAAGATCCAGAAGGGGTCAAACACAGAGTATTTCAAATATCTCGTCCCAAGAAGGTAGACAGTTAGGCCAAGCCACTGAACCGGGAGACCGGCCTCGAAGGCGCCCAACACCGCACCCCGATACTACCCGGCCTCCCAAGGGGCCCGAGAAAGGTACACAACATGTCAGGCCTAACATATCCGGAGTCCAAAGAAGCAGGGACTTGGAATTCAAGGAAGCAAAAGCCACTGCGCGGCCTGTCTTTGATAAATTGCCCCTTTCTGAAGAATGCGTGCCCAACACAGAGGACGTGGAGTCACCATTTGTCACCATAGGCGCTTTCTTACTGAAGAAGGACCGCAATCGGGACAAGTTTTCTTCTCCGAAAGCGAGTAGCCAGCCTGAGCCTATATGGCGAATTGGGGATGGGTTTTCAGAGGACGAGAAGAGACTGGAACCCGGATTCCTCATACCCGGGAAACACAAGAGGAGGAGGACCAGATCTCTCAGTAGGCTAGGTCGGTTGGAAACTGAGCCCGGCGACGGTAAGGACACTCAGGTCACTAGCCTTAAATTTGGAACCGTACCGGCACCGCAAATTAAACGTCGCCCGGGTCCGCCAAAAGACATCTGGCCTACTACGGAAAACTTCGCTGATGACACCACTGTGCGAGTGGCGGAGCGCACTATACCTGATTCGCAGAGTTTCATCCCAGAAACACAGAGATACCTGCAGCGTACTCATCGCTGTAGGGTCGAGGGCGATGAAAAGCCCGATTCGTTTCCATACGTGGGACCGCGAAACCGAAGTCCCCTAGAGTTCAAGGATTTCCGGGGAGTCCAAAATACGCCACCAAAGCTCGGGCTCCCTCTGGCAACACAGACTACCCTGTCTTTTCAACAAGAATCCGAATTCGGAAGCGGTGAGTCTGAGGGCCCCGAGGAGTTTGAGGAAGTATACTATGTCGAGAACGGCGAGGGCGGCTATGAGGAGGCGGTTAGTAGCGAGTGGATATCTGCCTTGGAGGAATGCAATGGCAGTGAAGATTCCGATGCCACACCGGGTGGGTATCCGCCCAGTACGCCTTCGAGCTGCCGAAGCAGTGAGCTCTCCCATATTGCTGAACAAGCATTGGGAACCGGAAGGGGTGTCTCGAGAACTGTAGATGATAGGGACGTGGAAGATGATGCTTTGGAGATCTAGCTTTTGCAATCCTAATTCGAGCTGGTTGAATGTAACAGACATTCCTAATCGAAAATTCATGTTTAAGAGACAACAATCCCTGGAGTGGCTGATTTAAAACAAGGAAGGCGGTGAGTGTGGCAAGGTGCATTCTATTTGTTGATCAAGCATTTCCGGTTTACATATTTAGAATCAGATACATCTATAGATACTGCCTCAAGACCATCATATTCACCTTACCTAATTATATGCGTTCTATAAAGGAAGACATATTGATTCTTATACTATCTCCGTGCACGGATCCGGTGCTGGCGTTGTGGTCTCTTAAAGTGCCTATCATCCTTTTGGTAACTCAAATATGGAATCAGTCGCTACTTGAAGGTAAGGTAAAGTTGCTTCAGTGTACTTCTTCGCTCGAAGGTGTTCTCGATTCAGCAGCAACGGTACGAACCTTAGACACTATAACTAAGGCGCCTATCGACTGTTCTGGATTGATGTGATACTTAGTTCTCTTCCATCGACTGGGTCAGGGGTAAGGGTGATATTCCGCGTTTAATTTGAAACCCCGCAACTACGAATAAATGTCACGACTTGTTCACAAGCGATATAAGGCAGTATAAAGTTACTCCATAAGAACCAGCAGGGAGAAAAGAGTCCAAAAAGGATTAAAGGTAAGGGGCGGACCGAAAGTTTTGGTCTGCGAAGGAAGAGACTGCATCGCTGGACGGCTAATTCACCCCTGGTGGGATTCGGAACCCAACACCCTAATATCTGGACACACTGAACGCGAAACCAAAGTGCTCAACTCAACCAATGCAGAATAATAGATTGACCAGTCCTAGTCGAAAATGCTTTACTTTTCAGGACCCCGAGGATTGACTTGACGTTAAGCCTCTTTAGTCAGATACTTAGGAACGCCAACGAACTCTAAGTTGGTGTTCTAGAGACCCGTTACAGTAATTATTACAAGCCAAGCCCATTATCCGTACGAAATCCCAGTTCTTCAAGCTATGGTGATACATACCTATGACGACGTTGCCCCCTCCGACGCGGGCCGGCCTTTTCTACCTGTTAGCTCGTGAGCGTCATCGGCTTGACTCCAACCCTCCCTGTGTTTTTTGGGGAACGCGAAGTAAGGATGGCCAATCATGAGGCAATATATAGTAATTATAACCACACTAAGAGTCATATTAGCATCCAACAGAGCTTAACAGAGGACTGGATGTAGGGGTTTTCGCCAAAACAGTCGGGAGCAAGGTGAGGGAAGCGCGCCAGACAAGGACGTAGCGAATATAACTTACACTCCCTCAATCCCGATAAAAGGAGCCTCCTGTCTCATAGCATCGCCCGTGAAGCCCTCGCGTAGTTCGTAGACTCGATAAGCTGACCGGACAACCATTAACAACGTAGCCAGTGCTAAAGAGCCCACGAAAGCCTTGATACGCCAATTTAGTTCCCGACTGTTGCCAGCACGGACATAGCGGACGAGATAGTCCGTGAAGAAGACAAGGAACATCGTGAGGGCGAAAAGCTGAAACGCGAGCCCGAATAGCGCCAAGTTCACCCCGAGTTGGGTCACCCCGCGAGACCGAGCCGACATGCCCGTGCCCACGGCCTGAAAGATGATAGAGAATAGATCACAGGGGATGAAGATCCAGTAGATGGCTTTCGGTTGAAGACGGGACAAGCCGGGCGACAAGTAGGCGATGGTATCTGAGAGGGTAACGTAGATGGCTGCACAGTACCAGACAGGAGCAACGCCTACGCCGACTTCGAAAACAGTTAGGTCAGCATGAACGATTGTATTCAAGGAGACTTCAGTAGTGCACGGTTCAACATACGTAACTGAATCATGAAAGCAATGAAGTTGAACGGGTTACTATGCATTATTATGCGCCCTATGTATCCGATGACAGCCGAAAAGCAGCCTACGTCGACGCATGTCATGAAGAACCAGTTACGGCCCTTGATTCCCATCCATGTGTGAACGACGAACGCAATACCAAAGAGTACAGCGAAGGATATGTTGGCCCCAAGGTTCGGAAGGTAGCCGTATACACTGTATACAACAGGACATAGTTCCAGAGTGCAATTAGCGTTAGGCCCGAAGACGACGATGTAGGGCGGCAGCGGCGGCGGCGGTCCGGAACTTGAAGACATGTCGGCCATTCTTCCAGGTCTGATATGCAAAGGATTAATGTCTGTTGGGATAGACAGATTGTGCGTCGAGCTGGTGGTGGCACTTTCATGAGATGGCCATTCCCGAAGTCATATACGAAGGATAACCGGGTGAGCTAATATGCATTCGTAATGTCGCCGAGATAAACATATCACTTCCGCAGCAGCAGCATCCACCCCCCTTTAAACGAAAACCACATCATAATGTGAGCCAGCGACGGCCATCTCTAAAGCCGCACTTGGCAGAGCCCGTAAGCGCTGTAACTATTGCCGGGGCGCAGCGCATCCAACGCAACACAAAATCGATGGGAAATATCAGGATCCTCCCACTCTCCCGACCGCTAATAAGTGACCTCCAAAGATATCTCACTCCCCGGGACGCGTCCTCTCGTGCCAGATATAAGAGTCCTTGGCATGCACCATTGCGGCTGCATCCTTGGCGCTCGCACTCGCTTAATATGCCATTTACGGTTTGCCTGGTGTAACATGACATCGACTGCGTCTGGCTAGAACGAGGCCCCAGACGGCATGCTGAGGCAAAATCGGTTGCCTTCATAAGCAACCGAGGATAAATGAGAATCTAAATGCAGAATCAGATGGGAACACAACCAGCATGAAGGTAGTCTCCGTCCGTTTGTAATTCCCCTTTCTTGAATATATACGTACACCAATAATGCAAAAGTCGCATTGCAAAATCAACAAACAAAAGGCTGCACGTATATGAACCCACAGTGTACGTGCTAGCTAGATTCATGTCGTATCCAAAATTGAGGCTACCTTGACAACTTTGACCCTAAGTATGGAAAGATGTCTTCAAGCCATCTTGGCTGATCTATTCCCTCCGTGGAAGTTGCTACGAATGCTATGTACGTCATCATCGGCGGCGGAGGCCGTCTGGGGAGATCGCTCGCGGAATGGATGGTTGAAGTCGGGTGGCGGCTCGACAAAGTACTTCGGTATGACTATTGACATGGTGACGGATGTATTCTTATTTGGATGCAATTCCCTGCTCTCTGTATATATAGCGAAATGAAGAAGTTGCTATCTTAAAGCATTTGTACTCTGATAATCTGGTCAGGCGTGCCATTCAACTTCTTTAAGAAGCCGCGGGTACCAAAATCATACTCAGAGTAGCACTAGCAGGCCGAGGAACTTTGATGGTGTACGAGATCTTTTATAGAAATGCCGCCTGTACAAGCTTTCTTGACAGTCTTCCTGGCGGAGCATGTTAACTCCATTTTACCATAATTACAGGAGTTGGCAATCGCCAATTTTTGCTAGTCATCAGCATTGTCTCATATGGTTCATGTTCACAAATTGGGACATAGCAGTATAAACCTCCCCAGTCTTGATCCTTGCATATATGAACACGTAGTACCTCGACCTATTCATTACTACATCGAATGTTGAGGTCGCCGGAGAGGGGAGGATTGGTGATGAATCTGGAAACGCGTATCCTCGACTGAACGTACCTTCTGCAGCCTTGATCACAAAGATTTTCTGTAGGAAGCGTTAGAGAATATGATAAGAGGGGATAGTGAATGACTTACGCTGCCAATGCCCATAGCTCGACCGACCCTGTGGAACGGGGTGGTTCGCATAACTCTCCTCTCAGGCCCGTTAACCTACTTCCGCATCACTCTGCGCGTCTTCCCATTCTAACTCCTCAGCTATCACAGCGTGCTCCTATGAGACCCTGACATCACACACTGAAGCATATATGGCTGAAGAAGAAGCTATTATCAGGTTGACCTCTAAGAGGTCCTATCTAAATACAGAGGGTAGCAAAGCCTCCTTAAATACACATAAAAACAGCTGCGGCTGAGAGAAAACTGTATCAGAACGCATAAAGTAAGCTCCATTCAGGAGCTGATCAAACCAAGCCAAGGCCCAGCTGTTTGATCACCTTCAGCTGGGTCTGACAGCTCCCGCACCCGTAACGCGGCGATGTACTTGAGCTCTGCATTGTTCGAAGAGCTCTGCAACCTGGCAGCTCTGCCGCGCTTCTCTCTACTCGTAGCAGTTTCGATCAACGCCGCCTCGATGTCGTCTCCGTCGAGACTCGCGAATTCGTAAGACCGGAACTCGGCATTGTGCCAGCCGGTATTGAACCTCATGCTCACGCCGGCGAAGTCGTCCGTCAGCCAGTGCACGAACTCGCCGTGCGTGACGACGACAATGTGCGCGTCGGCGGCGACGGTGTGAGCAAGCTCCCGCAGCCAGACCCGTGCCCGCCGAGCTCGCGCTTCGACCTTCGCCGGGTCGGGTGCGAATTCCGTATTTGAACCCTTCATATACCAGTCGTTGTCTAGGCGTGCGACGTCCACAGCATCGCCGTACTCTGCTCTCAGTGTATCTGCGGGCGACCCGGTGCTGCTCGGCGACGAGTTGACTTCCTGGAGCTCGGGCAGGGGAGTGATCTTCTTGCCCGCCACCAAGACCGCTCCGAAACCGAAGATTGCCGTCTCGATGGTGCGCCTCATAGGGGACGCGACGACATGCGCGACCCAATCATTGTACGGAAAGTCGAGTGCTAGGTTTTGACATTGCACCTTGCCTCGCGGCGTTAGCGACGGGTCACGGATAGCACCGCCTATGATGTTATGGAAGGCTTGCCCGTGACGGACGATATCGATCGTGGGACCCATGCTTGCTGATTAAGTAGTGGCGAACACGAGGGAAACGAAACAATATTGGAGGTTATGCTGTCCCGCCTGCTGAGATTCGCACGCTTGAAATCCTGGTGTTTTTATATCATGCCAAGAATGGAAATCTAAGGCTGCACAATTTAATCCTGCCTTAAGATGTAAGAGCAATGTCGTACGTTCTAGGTAGTCCGGAGCAACTTTGTTTATCAGGGCCCGTCCTCCAAATATGGAGACGTGGTATCTTCTGGCCTTTTCCGCGTACAGAAGAAGTAGGGCTGATGTTGTCACACCAATCACTGCAGGAGCAATCATTGTTCCATGCCCACTCTTTATGACTCTGTCTATCACGGATAGAAAAGTAGTGGCCCGGATTACTGTTCTTTGTTGGATTTCTCCGTATATTCTTCGGTCTTCCAGATCTGCCGTTGAGAAATATTGAGTTCAATAACGTTTGAGTCATCTACAGGAACGTCTTTGTTTCCGGTGCTGTATAGTCGGCCATATGCCATCCGCTAAAGCGTCCTGCTACTGCTTTTACAGACCAGAATTTACTGTTCTTTTGTCGGCGGTTTAGGTGACTTGTTGAAAGGGCTTTGATTTGTGGCCCTAGGATTGCAAGGACAAAGGAGCTGAAGGCTCTATGTGGCTGCCCCCCCACCCCCAGTTCTAGGACAGCAAGAGCAGTAACGGAGAGCAACCCATCCCCCCCCAGTCTGAAGAACTGTAACACTTTTGCTGACATCTTTGTTATATATATGCTCTCATGAACTTCAAACATACTTTGATTAACAAGTTGATACAGTTTTTCAATAGGGGTAAAAGAGCTCAGATAGCCTATCTAGCCATTTAAAAGGGAAATGGATGAAATGATAGAGAAGGGAGCCTTGCCAACCGGCTGCGTAGAACATAGTCCTCTGACTCTGCGCAAGTCTACAAACGTATTGAAAAGTGCTCCCACGAATGCAGAAAATAGTGCCATGGTTTATATACAAGCTCCGCCTTCCCCTACTGGGACTTTTTCGTACGGGTTGCTGTTGTCTTAATATTCAGTGACAAACCGAAGAGAATTGTGAAACTAATTGGCAAGGAACTTTATTAACAAGCGTCTCCTTGGAGGCTCCCGCGCCTTAACCGGTAATTTTCTACAGAAATCTTCAGATCATCCGCCCTTTACCTAACAGTCAGCCGGCCCACGGCAGCTCCTGGCCCTACGAAAGCTTTTTCGTGAACTAATCATAACCCTTTGCGTAACCTTCATACTTGCCCATGAAAGCGACTATACCGAGTATATGCATTATGGGCCCTTACGCCGATAATATGGGCACGGGGTTCACGGGAGACATTCCCAGAACTGTGATAAATGGGCCCAGGAGGAAGGGCGTATCTAGGCGCTATGATTCCGAATTCATCTCTTCCAATGGAGTGAGGCCCCAAGGAGTCATAGGATATCTATAATGTTCGCCACCCTCTCGCTCGGAAGCTTCGGTCCTTCCTAGGAGCCACGACGGATGGAGTGGACGTCTCCCGTTCACCGGCGCCTCTAGAAGAGGCCAAGTTGCAAAGTGCTGAGCCCTCGTGGCAAAGGACAGGCGGACTGGGTCCAGTTCTGGATCCCCATGATGACCATCTGTGGAAGGTGTTTCATATAGACTATCAATCACGAGAAAACAAGAGACGACGTCAACCCACCGGTTATCTCCTTTCTCTCTGAGGTTGTGGGCACGCCTCGTCAGCCTCTGGACGGCGAATTATGCCTTATGTTATCGTCTGCCCTCGCTCCCCCGTTTTTGAGTAGAGAGTTTCCCTCGCCCTTGGGGACGCCTCTGCGCACGTGGTTTCCAAAAGGAACTGCACCCACACGATGATCTTGGAGGTGCAGCATCCCACTTTGGATTGGGGGGAGTCAGTCACATGAGGCCTTGGTTGACTGAAGACGGCCTAATTGCTCTATAATGCTTCAACCGTTGAATGGAAAGGGTCAAACTCGACAAGTTTGTCAATAGTAATACCGATATGCTTAACTATCAGAGGGTTAAAATTCTTCGAGCAGGGTGTGACTGAGAATATCAGGGGGAAAGGTACTCTGCACATCGAACCAAGCACACGATGACTGTTTTTGGAAGAAGAGAGGCCGACGACTCGGAGTAACAACTCCAGAAGTAATTTTTGTAAACTATTCTTTTTTTCTAGCCGCGTAGGACTCCTTCGCGCGAGAAAATGCTCATAGGGGGTATAATGAAACAGATGCCAGTTCCAGGCGCCGTCATATGTCTTCATCTCCGACGTTCAGTGGTATATTGCTGATTTACAAACCATTTCCCAATATCCATGCACCTGATATCCTGGCGTGCGCCCACGCCTTGGCCGTCATATTTTTATACAATTAATACACACGCCAAATGCCCGTCGGCGTTCCAAAAAAAGGAAAACTCCAGAGATGCAATGTGAACAGAGAACGTGGGCGATATAGATCGCTCCAATCGGGCCCCGCTGATGAAGGGGCCGATTCCCGACAAATGAAACGAACGAGAAAGGAAGGGGTGAGCGGTAAAAATATACAAGAATGTCGCAATTATAACATTAGATGAGATAACGAGTGACCAATCACCTGTTACACTCGAATTCAGGAAGCAAGATGATGTTGTGACCCCGGCCCACGAGCTGGGGATGTGACTGGATGGATAAGGGTACGAATTCCCAATAATGCGTTCGTAAGGAAATATCGGCGATGATGAAGTGGAAAACCATGCATGGTAAAGGTGATTGCACCAACAAAAGCAAAGGAATGATCGGTCCCTCACTGGTTCGAGGGGTGTACTGTCGTCGACGCCGCCTAGCCTCTAGACAGTCTAGTAGGCGGCGACTGGAGTGTGATAGCGGAGAGGGCTGGTGGCATGGGTTTCCGAGGCCCGCCGAGAGAATATATGTTGTACAAAGGCTCTGGGGTCCATGGTCTTGGGAGTGAGAGGCAGGCTGAGGCGACGGGGTTTTTTGGGCTGCCACCTCTCTCTGATGCAATCATCGACAAGTGCCATGAGACCAGTTGCGACAACAACGCTGTAGAAATTAGTATGTTGTACGAAACGTGTCGGAACCATGCAAGCACTTACTCTGCCACGTCAGTCATAGCATCGATGATGTCTTTGTCGCTGATCCACATATGACAGGGAGGGACCCATCCTCCAGCCTGCTCGTCTGTGGCGACCTGATTTGGAGAACGAGTTTCGGGAACAATATGCGCCACCGGGGAGTGACTATTGCCGTCTCGGAGCAGGTGAAATGAGACCACACCAGTGTGTTTATCCACAACCCTCTTCCACGAGTACTTGTGGCCCCACCACTCGAACTCGTATCGCTTGGTGCTCCGGTTCCCCCGTCGTTGTATGTCAACCCTTGCGTAGTTGGAGAATTCGAGCTTGAGAGTGTTCGTGGGAACCGGGCGCGGCTTCGGCTTATCGAGTGAAAATGCCTGACCAAACGCATCCGCAAACTCATCATCCGCCTCTGCAATCGAGTTACCGGTTCCTGGCCTACTCCTGTTCGAGAACATGGAGCCGCCAGTTGGGGCGCGCTTGAGTTGCGGTCGCCCTGTGAGGGACTTCATCGCGCTCGACACGGACCGTTGCAATATGGGTCGGGCTGTCGCCGCGGTGGGTTCGATGTACTTGCGTTTCGAGCTACACACTTCGCGCCCGGAATCCCGGCAATACCTCCGTAGCGAAAAGTCTCGCTTGTTGAGGTCATACATGCGCAAGTGGAAAAGTTGAATAATTTTCCTCCGCCGACTAGAAACGACGGTGTCAACCCGAAGGTTCATATTGCCGTCTGAGGTGAAGTCGTCATGACGGATTGTCAACCTGTTCATCGATGGGAACAGAGCAGCAAAATCTTCGGGCGTCGAAGCGCGGACGTTGGCCTCTTCTATCTCATGGCAGTAGACCGGCAAGGGTGGAATCTCAGCATCGACGTCAGCCTCGGTGTCAATGGATTCGAGGTCGGCGCTGGACGCTTGTGACGAGTAGGTATCAACAGATGACCGCGGATACAAGCTCGTGGAGGGAGACAGATCTTCGTCATGGCACGAAGGCTGAAATCTGAGGACCTCCGAGCTCGACCCTTTCGTAGATGGCCTGGGACTGCCATAGAAGGAGGTGGGAGCGGTGCTCCGAGAGTCATAAGATTCGGCGCTCTGCCTCGAGTCTCGTGAGGCCGAGGTACGGTCAGATGAGACGGGGTCTTTCGTTCGCGACATGGTGTGATGAAGTATGAGTTAGGATAGGAGCTGGCGACGGCTAAGGCTTAGTCAAAGAGCGTAAGGCCCTGGGCAGCTGTTATGTCTTATATCTCAGATGCTTGTCTCAGGGTCGGTCTTGTAGGCTTAGGCGGTAAGTGGAGCCCATGCAAATCACTTGGTGTTAATTTGATAATGGTTGATTGGAGCCTGAGAATGGGGCTTTCCTGTAAGGGCAATGCTTCTGGGAACCTCTCAGTGTACGCCTAGCGGGCCTCGGGCGAGGGGGTGAGGTAAGACCTGAAGAATCCTTAAAGAGCAGGGCGTGAGATTGACGGCTTGGGAGGCAGGGGAGAGCCTTCAGTGTGGATCTGGTTTCGAAGACTGTGAGTTTGATGTGTCACTGAACTACTAGTGACAGAACACCGAGGATAGACAGCGGTCCATTATAAGAGAAAATGGGTGGCTTTACTGGAGCAACATGGCACAATGAGAGAAAGCAGAGGGGGTACCTACGTAAAGTGGAATGATGGAGAAGGCTTCACAGATATTGGTTAGAGCTTAGCGATGGGTTAGCTGACTGCATTTCATCAGAGTGGTTCAGGCCAGCGAGCCATGCCACGCGCACTCCCGGAGTCCCGCCCTAGGTTCGGAGACAAGCCAGAAGCATCTCATATCTTCTCCTCTTATTACCTAGATAGTTATGGTAGCGCCGAGATAGCCCGCTAGCCCCTATTTGCATCTTGACCCTTATGCCCCGGGCTTTTCAGGATCAGCATCTATCGTCATGACGAATGGCTGCATATTGAACAAGAGAACGATACGTATGAGAATTAGGAAGGATGTGGGGTGATTGGGGGGACCCAGTAATGGTCAAGCGGGTGGCTTGAGGTGGAACCACAGCTTTTCGCGGTAATCCCCATTGGGCCCACTAATGATAGCGCTTGATCAACTACCCACTGCCGCCGTGCACTGACAGCACTGTCGTACAGTTGTCAGTAAGGCACAAATGTGAAGAGCTCTATGATGTCTCCTTCGTATGGTGCAGTTAAAGCTACTTGGTGGCATTGACAAAAGTGCTTACTAACCTCTTAATAGACGGAACTGCGTCACCGGAAGGCAGTGTCATTTCGGAGCAAAGCCTCATTTTCGCCGCCACTGATGCAGACACCGACTGTGTTCTTGAAGGAAGCATCTGATTTAATCCCAAGCGAATGGGCTGATCGGCGGAATGCGAGGCCGAAGAAATATTGGAGCCCCCGTTACCAAAGAATGGGCCAGGGCGGTAGAGATCCGAGCTTTTTCTTCGCCGAGCTAGCTCTCCAGCTTTCCATTTCTGATAGCCATGATTGTCAAGATCGACTTATCAACTACATATTCTGAAACATTATCCGCAAGTGGGTAGCCTTCCTGTGGCAACGAAACGCTTTCACTAATGAGAAAATTTCTGGCTCGACTGATCTGGACTAGAGCTACGCGGTATTCTACGCGGGATGTTTCCCATTCACACCGGAACCGGACGAGAGCGAACCTCTCAGCGAAAGTCAGCAACTCCATTAGTAACAACCTTATATGTAATTTGTTGCTATATTCGAGTGGCTCGCCGCTTATTACTTTCCGACTGACTTCTATGTAGAATCAAGGTTCCACCACCTTCGGGTTAAACTTTTTGCGACTGCTCTGTCACCTGACGGGAGTTTACAGCCGGGAAACTGCAGCTGGTAGGAGAATGACGTTTGCCTACTACGGTATGTTTATTAGAGTCCTGTGCAACTACAGATTCCTGGCCGTTGTCCTCTTGGGATCCTTCCGAACCTGGATATAATCGTAACATCGCACGAGTCTATTGGCCTAGGATTCGGGGCCCGACCAATGGCGCTCTTGG
Source organism: Monosporascus ibericus (assembly GCA_004154915.1). Classification (NCBI taxonomy): domain Eukaryota; kingdom Fungi; phylum Ascomycota; class Sordariomycetes; order Xylariales; genus Monosporascus; species Monosporascus ibericus. The sequence goes on along the minus strand of QJNU01000096.1, from coordinate 19,531 downwards.
ACTCCCTACTCGTTGTTGAGTGTATATCAATGAAGGTGTTACGTGTCACCCGAATGCTAAAAACAATGATGCCCGATAAAAGTGAGTGTCTCCCTCCTCTTTGCCGGCGATTGGTTACCTTATCCGTACTTCTTTGGGGCTGCAACAGAGACCGAGCCACAAGGTGACTTTCTATTTCTATTTTCCACGATGCCTACTGCCTAGCTAGTATGCCAATGTTCAAAGCTAAGAGCTAAGCCCCAGGCTCCCACGATTTTACCAAGCATCCCGGTTTTGAAGCTGTCCACCTCGTCCCACCTCGTGATGCTAATAGACCAATAGATCTCCAATGGGTAAAGGTGAGCCATTGCAATTTCAATTGCGCGGTTTGATAGGTCATTCTCGGTTAGCGCCTTTCTCGTCGAAAATCATTCGATTTGCGACCGCCTGAGTAGCAAGTGAATTCCGACTAGCAGCATCGCTATGCTCGCGGGAGGTCGTCAATTCACGGCCACTCTGCCTTATCGCCAATGCTCGAATCTCTCAAGCCGTAGAGTACTATGTAGCGAGGCCGGCCTTCGGTTGTCCCACGTGTACGAAGTATGGCTTCTGACTTACTCCTAAATGAAATCCGGCTAGCATAGTTCTCTCTCGCAATTTTTTTTTGTCTTCTGCGGGTCATCGGTTGTCCAATCTGGCGCAGTTTTGTGTCAACTGCTCATTCGCTGGCATAATTAGATCGATCTCCCATGCTACATCCATGCTGCTAGGCACATACTACAGAGGCGTTCATACACACGTGCCTGCAACGTCTTGCAGCTCCTGGAACACTAGGATATTCTACTTGGTAATATACGACGCGGCGCAGTGGTTGAGCCTGGAATGGTGGGCCTTCATTCTTATCCCTCGAGCCCCCGGCTGTGGCAGAGGCGGCACGGAATTACACGGACTTTGGTCTGGGGGCCTTGCGTCTCCTGTCTTCAAGCGCTTTAGCCTTCCCGTAAGGGAAACAAAAGCCTTCCAGTCGGGTTATAGGGTGCTAGTTGCGTGTTATCCGGCTCGGCCTATTATTCCGTGATCTTGCGTTAACCCGGACATGGCGCAAACCCCGGCGTTGCTCGTTGTCGCGCCCAAATTGCCATCCCACTGTTCAGACAACCCATAGTCGTCATTTCTCCATCCTCCTAGATGTAAGGGATGTCATTACGGTACCTAGGAAGTTCTACTCTTTGCCTCGGGAAGTACGTTGTCGACCATCCCATCGGATCACCGAGTCAATTACACAAGGAGTAGTTTTCCTAAACTGGTAACGAAGCATAAGCTGATTTTCAGACTGCGCTCCTCGCTCCAATGTTGTGTATCTGACAACGGAGTGACAAGCTTTTGGTCTACCAGAAGTACAAATATGTGCGTAACGGTTTGTCCCGTCACGCACCCCACATGCAGGTTGCCGGAGTCGGCAATCCAGGCGACTGGATGCTCTCGGTTGTCCTTTTTTGTGTCCCTACTGACGCAATTCGGGTAGCCCCAGTGTGGACAATCACCTTTGACGGACTGCTGAATTCCTAGAGGCTTGTAACCGTCATACAGCATGGCCCACATCTGTTCCTTTTGTGGAAATGCAACTGTCGCACAGCGTAGCAAGCACCCACCGTTTCACCACATTAGGAGTCTTTCGGGGGCCATTGATCTACTATTCATGGTCTCAGGGTCATCATCCTAATGCAGTGTTTACGGGAGCAACGGCGGAAACTATCCGAGCAAACAGATCCTCCTCTGGAGCTTAAGACGTCCTCGTAGCTCATTCGTCTGCTATGCAGTCCTAATCCTTGGGTTGGACATCAACGGCATGGTCGACGATCAATAGACCACTTACACGTTCACGAGAAGCTTAGGCTCAAGCGCAGCAACAACTTGTTTAGCGCGTCTAGCGGAGACACTGGTATCGACTCCGGAGCTTTCCAGATAGTAGTTCGTGGTCCAAATGTATGGAGAGGGCCCAATGGACCGCACATCGATACGTGGAAACCTCCAGAGCGATTGGAATTAGACCTACGGGCTGCATGCCCATTGGGTTCGCTCTTCGTCCGGGCCGCATCCTGATGCGCTTTCGACAAGGTGCATTCCCTAGGATATGCAAGCCCTCGTGGCGGGAGAATTCAGGGCAAGACATCCCTGAACCTCAAGGCTACCCCTGAATTGGAGAGAAACATTACTTGAAAACTCTACATCGAACAACTTCTTGCTCCTTAATCACTCGCGGCTCTTCACTACTGCGCCAAGTTGTCCACGCCTTTCCAATCCTCAACCCCCTCTGCGTTTTCTCCCTATGCGCGCGCAGTGAGCATCGTGAGTATTACCAGAAACGCATCGTCGTACAGAGGATGGTCACAAGATGCAAGCAACCCTACTACATGCAGCACATCCTTCCAATTGGATCCCCCACGACCGCGCAACCCGCTGCCCCCCCCAACAGCATTGGCTACAGCGTTTAAATCCCGTCGTCCTGCACTCCGATAGACCGCCCACTTATTGACTTTCGAATTTGTAAAGCATCTGATCCACGACAAACTACCGCCCGGTCGATCCAGCCCGGTCGAATATCTCGCTGGGGGGGTTGGTTCGTACATTCATTCGCGGGTCGTCGCTCTTATTCCGCATCAACCTGCTTGGAAGAGTTCTGCTCGCCCATGTGCTGTGGTCCCACTGGGTCCCGGATCGAGCGAAGAGGCTAAAATATTTCCTCGAGCGGGGATCGTGAGTCGCTTACCCAAGATCTTTGTCAATTCCGGGGGGGCGCTTGGCCCCCTGTAGCCAGCCTCGTCGCCATTGGCTTTCCCGCCCGCAGCTGCATCCATCCACGGCCGAAGTAAACTCCGTCGTCATCCGTCAGCCCGCGCGGATTTTTCCCGTCTCCCCAAGAGGGGTAGGTTATATAAGCGACGAACACATCCCAGGGTCAGTCCTTACGGCTTGATTCTCCTGGGGAGGTCCAACTCAGTGTTAAGGTTCGGACACGGCATCTCCTGCTGCTGCCACCGCCGAATTTAACCTGCCGAACCTTTCGTCGTATGGCCCCGTGTGATTACACTTTCGGACACGACTCTTCCGCCATTGCCACCAGTCAGAAACCTATACGTGGGCTGGCCTAGCCCTGAAGGTAATGGGCTGTTGCTGGCGTGGCACCTGGGAAATGGCCGCTAGTCCCCGGGCCCCTTTTTTTGATCCTCCGGCTCCTCTCCTATCAAGAGTGCAGATGGTCGAGACGCTGTCACCGTAGAACATGTAATAGCAGCTTATCTATAGCTTCCGCTCTGCCAGTCTATGAGTAGTCTAGTGTCTAGGATAGTATCTGTGCTATTGTTAGCAAGTGTCGATGTAGTCATTCCAGTAGCGAGCTAGAGGCCGTTCCGAGCCAGTCCCTACCAGCACTCTCAGCAGGTAGGCACCAGAGCACGTCATGAGTTGAATGAATACAACCTCATGTGGATGTTCAAGGATGGCAGCATTCCCTAGGTAACGGAAAAAACGAAAGGGGGACCGGACTAAGGTTATGAACCTTACGGCGGCCAGCTATATTAGCTGTGCTCATCTGCACACTGATGATGCTCCCTATTTATATTTGCGCTGAAGCTTCTTCCCTTCGTTGCAAAGATATTCTTGGTATCTAATAGAACAGTTCGCGGTTTCAAAACCAGGTGTCCATTCCGGGGCGGACACAATCCGAAGATTATCACGGAAGAAGCGTCGATGTCATGCTACTGACCGCAGCAGACAGAGAGTAATATCTCCTTCTCCTGGCAAAGAGATAGCATTGACCCTCCCCAAAAATGTTAGGCATCCCCTGTTCGCATTGCTACGACGTTTCATAGCACGTCGCACACCTCGAAGAACCAAACCAAGGGCGTCTGCGCGACGCGTCGACAGGTGAACGTCAGGGGGTCTCGAGAGATGGGTTAAGGGATGTTGGATGGTTCTAGAAACACATCGTCATTCCTTATCACGTTGAAACGCACCTACGGGCTCCCCCCCCCAAAACATCCCGTCCGCGATCCATCCGACAGCAACATGCTCATTACCGGAAGATAATGAATTAGATTAAGTAGCGACGCGAAAGGAAATCCGTTCTCTGCGGCGACAGGATGGGAGACGTCCCGGCCGAATATCCCTATCTCATTCATATACAGCGATAACTTCGGCCGAGACGTATGTATGCGTGTACGTGCGTAGGACGTACGGGTGCTTAGTCGGATTCGCATCACAGAACTTCCAGAAGAACAGAGCGGCGGTGGCATTCAAGCGGCGCGGGAGTAGCCCCAACCCCGTCCCGTGCTGCCTGCGCTTGCCGCTGGCGCGGGCCTTCAGACATACGCACGTAGCCAGCCATATGGGGGGCCGCGTCTGTCCACCACGCCTCTCGCGCCCCGGGATCTCGGTTGGGTTGGGGGGACGGGGCGATAGAGGGGACGGGGTAGGGGGTTGTTCGTTCTTGTATGTCTAGGTAACTCGACCGCGACCACGAGGCGAGGCGCCGGTTTCTTCCCCGGGCAGGCTGCCCTGCCGGTACGCACGGTAGTCCATGTCGGCGTCATTGCCACGCACGAGCCGACAGATAGATAGGGAAGGGATCGCGATCCCGCACCGCTCCGTATCTAGAGCGGGATAGCCGAGCGGTCGGTCGAGTCGGCACATCAGTTTTCGCGCCTTCAGGTAAGATAGGTAGTCACACTCCAGGGGCAGCCATGACGAAGGCTTCGGCAGTGGCTAGTTTAGACGATGAGCATGCGGCCCGTAGTTGCATTTGATGAGCGACGAATGGCTATGATGCCTATATGTAGGTGTGTGTCTGTGTGTGTCTGTGTATTATCTGATGCGATAGTGGTCATGTGATAAGCAAGTAGTAGGTTGCGTTGCCCCCCCCCACGCGGCGATCTCTCAAACGTACGAGACAGAACCCCTTCTCTACGTCCCCCTCGCCCAACCATCATTTCGACTGCCCGCCGTTTTTCATACAATAACCCCGGGCCCCACTACAACCCCCCTACTCTACGAGTCTCTGTACGCGGGTGGGCGGGGATGAACGGACGGGTATTGCTATCCGAACTCGCTAAGCAAACCCCGTCGGCGGGACAATTTCACATCCGCCATCCGCCGCCGAGTAGTGGGAGGTAAGGACTACTGGTCGAAACACGCTCGAGCCCGTCCGTGCTCACTCTCACGAGTACCGGCAAGATATACTCGTACGAGGGCCGCTGCTCCCGCTCCCTCTCCGGCCTCTAGTCCTGGGAGTTCGAGCTACTCCAGCCGACCCAGGAACGGGGCATGACACGCCACACCTTGACCTCGCCTGACCGTAAATCATCTAGCTTGAAGCTCTCCTGCTTGCACTTCTTGCTCTCGCGTCCCTGTTCCCATGCGCGGACCTTCTTCTTTGTGCCATCCCACTCGGCCACGATGGCCACGTGATCCGGCTTGCCCACCTCCGTCGAATATTTAGCGTGCATCGGACCGTGCTTGCCCGAGAACTTGGCGTTGCGGAAGGACACGACATCGCCAGGCCGGATTTCGTCATTCATCTGCGTCGACGCGTTTGCAAGGTTGGCGTAGACCAGGGCACCGTACGCGCGCTTGCCGACAGGACGCAGTGCATCCGGGAAAGGCTTGAGGAGCTCGTAGACGAGACCATGGGGCGTCCCATCACCCACAACCGAGTTACTCTTTGAAGTGACTGCGCTTGTGATTTGCCGCCCATACCTCTCGTATGCCTGCTCTAACTGGTCCTGGCGGAGGGTCCGGGGGGGTGCTTCGTGCCGCTGTTCAATCTCGGTGCTCGAAGGGTCTTGTGGGTCGAAGACAATAGTGATGACTGTCTGCGAGAAGTCCTGGAAAAGGACGAAGATCTCCTTGGTAACTGATGTCCGGCCATCGGGGCCGGATACAGTAGAGTCCTTAGTTTCGGAGTAAATGTCCTGTCGGCCTTGATAAACTGGAGGAAGTCCATTTGGCGAGAGCCACCAGTTCGTCTGTGTAGCCAAGTCGATATCGTTAGCCATAAACCCGGTTTCTGCAGAGATAGATGGCCTGGGTGCGTCCACCGATCTCCGTAAGCCCCCTGGCCTCTGGACATCCAAAGATTGTCGCGGGGGTGCCCGCGCCGGGGCTGATGGCGGTCCACGGGGAGGTGGCGGCGCTTGATAACTCGGGGTGCCCTCTTGGGTAGGCTGAGCCTCCTCTTGTGTCGACACGCCATGGGGGTGAGAAGCGGGGACGGCTTGACCGGCGTTGTAATTATAAGGATCGTAGTCATCAATGAAATGTGATTGCGATGCCTCTTTTGGTGGGGGTGGGGGAGGAGGAGCAGCGCGGGGCACATCGACGGATGCCCTAGGGCTGTGTACGGACCTACTTGGAACCGGCGGCGGGCCTGTCATGGGAGCTGCAGCAGTAGGAAGCGGCGGAGGCAAGGATGGCGGTGCATCAGAGACAGGGGAGAGCACGGACGCGCTATCGTCTAAGCTTGCTTCCCGCTCATGCGATTTAAGAGCATCCTTATGCGGTGCAGAGGATGCAATATCGGTGTCGTAATCGCCCTCGTACTCAGTATTTTCGGTTTCTTCCCCATTGTCCAGAGGCCCGGGCTTCATCGGCGACGCCACCCTCTCCTCAGCGGTTGAAGCACGACCTGGAACACCCGGAGGAGGTGGAGGCGGCGGTCGGCTCTGCGTAGCGGGCGGTGCACCACTCGGTATAGGAGGGGGCGGACGACTATGTCTCTTGTTTGATGGTGGGGACATTGGCGGTGACGTGGGCCCGGCTTCTTCACCACTGAAATACGTAGCTCCCCTGTCGACGCTTGGCCGCGGGGACGACGGGAGAGGAGGGGGCGAGACTGGGATAGGCGGTGGTGGTGCTCGACCTATGGGAGCAGCCTCTGCCAATTGCGCCTGCGGTGCATTCTCGGATAGCTCATCATCCGAGTCGGAGCCTGGTGATACTACGGCGGCGGGCGGAGGCGGAGGTGGCGGTCGAGCTAGTTCTTCATCAGCAAATAGGTCAATACGCCACTGGTAGATTTTCTTACTCTGTGTGGGAACAGGAGGCGGTGCAGGGCGGCTCTCTGGAACAGCTGGTGCTCCGCCAGCGATTGGGGAAGAAACTGAGCTAATGTTAGCACTCGGTATTCTGCAGAGCTACTCAGTGGCTATCTTTTCTTAGGCTCACCTTCTGGTACTTCGCTATTCGGGCTGGTAGGAGCTGCAACTGGTGTAGCGTTTTCTTCAGTAGTATCGCCTTGTTCAGGTTCGACTACTTCTTCCTGCTGCTTCGGCTGGCCCATACCAGGCAGAGCCATCATCGTCGGGACCGGTGGGGCCGCTGCTCTGGGTGAGGAGGGTCCTTCAGCTACCTCGCTTGACCAGCGTCCTTCGGTTAATGACTTCCTCTTCGGGGGAACGGGGGCGCCCATGCCCATTCCCGTGCCAGGTAGTCCAAACATGCCGTGGAAACCCATGCCGCCACTCATCTTGGCCATTCGAGCGCGTAGTTCTTCCCTCCTCTTGGTTTCTAGGTCTTCCTCGTCTTGTTCGTCTTCTTCCTCGACTTCCTCGGCCGGTTCTGCGGCTGCGGTGTCCGGAGCACGCGAGCTGGGCCTTGGCTGGGTGTCACTATCCTCCTTCTCCGTAAGATCTTCTTGTCCTTCTGTTGTATCTCCAGCACCGGACATGTCTGCCTCGTTCCCATCATTCTCGACAGGTTCCCTCGTAGACTTTCGCCGTGCCGGCAACGGCTGTTTCGGTGGGCTAAACTCGTCGACTGACTTCCTGCTAATATCAAGGGACTTCTTACTAGCGACCTCAGCTGTGTCCCTGCGCTCCATCGGTGAGGGGTGGGCTCCTGCCTCATCTACGGCGGGCGACTCCTGCGTCGTCTCGCTGTCGGTACGCTTTGGCGGCGGACGCTTGGGTTTCGCTTTCTTAGCAACAGCTTCGGCATGGCGTTGGGCTTGTTCAGCCTGCTGCTTCTGAAGCAAAGCGATACGCTCCTTCAGACTTGTGGGCTTGGGTTGGTCCGCGTCCTCGCCCTCCGTGCCGGCTGTAGGGGCTAGGCCGGCCTTTTCTGCTTGTTCTTGGTTTTGGGTCTCTCGCTCTCTGATCTCTGGGTCTTCCTCCCGTCGATACACCCTCGCAGTCGGAGCTTGCTGGGGCGGGGGCACGTAGGCATTCCTACTGGGAGGCGGTGCAACAAAGGGCTTCTTGATGAATCCCGATCCACCCGAGCTCAGTCCTCCAGGCTTGAAAGGCGCAACGGGCGGAGCAGCCGCCTTGTTGAACGCTGCAATACGATCTTTAAAGGAGTTGCTAGCTGGTTTTTGCGTGACCGGAGGAGCTTGTTTAGTTGGCGGCGGAGATTTAGGGGGGGACTGGGGGGGTATAGAGGCGCGCGGAGATGCGGCGGCTGGGGCCGCAACAGGTGGAGAGACAGGTGCCGGAACGGGTTCTGGTTCGGGCGCCTGGTTTACAGGGACCATTGGGCCAGGAGGCGAACGGGGTGCGGCGGGTGGCGATGTAGGAGGTGAGGCGATAGCGTGTTCCTGGCGCACTTCTTCAGACTGCTGCCTAGGAGGCGGCTCAGAAGGTGCAGCGGGGGGCGGGGGTGCAACACCAGGAGGAAGAGCCGGGGCGTGTTCCGACTTCTTGCGGATTCTCGTAGGACGCGGGGGCGCTGTGGGCTCGTACTTCTCGACGAAGTTTCGGGGAAAGATGCCCTCATGCTTCACACCCGATTCGTCGACGTACTCTCCACCAAACCACTCGGCATCCTCTTCATCGGTAACCGTGATGATCTGGCCAACGCCGAAATGTAAGTCGTCCTCATGGTTCGAGGCATACTCATAAAGAGCCTTGACCTTGAAGGCCGTTGCCATGGCTGCTCGGCGTGGGTGAGCTCGCGAGGTCTCAGTCCGAAGGAGCCGATGATGATTGTACCGGCGGGGTTGTTTGTATTAAATTGATATATATTGGAATGCGGCGGACAAGAATGCAAACTGATGACGGTGTGGTGATGTATTTACTGCTTTGATATCGACAAAATCCGAAGCTCGAGTATAGTCAACAGCTACTCCCAGCGGCAGATAGAGTTCTGGGTGGTTGCAACTCTCAAACAAGAGAAGGAGCAGGCTCGGCGAGTGCGAATTGATGAGTGGATGAGGCTGAGCAATGGAGAACAGCCTGTAGGAGCTCAAAGCGGAAGTAAGTGAGTCGACGTCAGCGCATCTAACGTCTTTTGTGTACATACAACAGATGCACCATCAGTACAGTACAATACAGTGCGGTACAATAACAACCTGCCAGTCAGTACCGGGAAGCCGGGCCTTTTTCGCCAAACTGATGATATACCGGATCAGAGATACAAAGGGAGGTCGGATATTTCCAGATTTCGAGCTGCATCAGACTGCGGGAGAGATGAAAACGGGAACAATATGCACAAAGTACGTTAACGTAACAGTGGCGTTATGCCGAGAGAACGAAACGAAACCCCCAAGCCGACGGGGAGTTCAGTGAAGTCGAAAATTCGAAGCCGACAAAATTATTATCGTCGCAAAAGCCCTAGGCCAGGGAGGTACTCCTTAGCTTTATTATTTCATCGACCAGTTGGTGGAAACGTCCGGGTCCTGAGAATTGCATGCCTGATTCACCAATGGCCCCTTGGTGTGTCGCGGGATTGAACGAGATTGGAGGGGGATGCGTCAATTGCAACCGGGGACTCAATCAATGCAGTCACCGAAATATCGACCCAATCAAGCAGCTGCCCACCTCTAATGTGTGCTGTACGTATTACGACATCTTACCATTGTATAAGCCACATACCAGCCACAAATATTATGTGTGGCTTTATATACAGTGCAATACAAGACGTAATTGCCCGGCTCTCATTGTACTGGACAAATACAGTACTGTCTGTATGTGACTTTTTTGCCATTCCTCACCAGCTTCAGTGCCTTTTTCTTGACGTCGTCACGCGCGGTCAAAACTTCGGTAGCCACCTGCAACCAGAAATTCAGTAAATATGGCTTCGCAGACGAAGAAAGCACCGCCAAAGGGGATCCTCAAGAAGCCCACAGTTGCTGCATCCCCGTCCCCGTCCTCGTCTGCGCCTGCGCCTGCGTCTGCGTCTGCGTCTGCGTCTGCATCTCCATCGCCCCAGCAGAAGCCAGACCCGCGCGAAATCGCCATCCAGCACGCCAAGATAATCCACGACCGGCGGGCGCTCGAGGACACGATCACGGACTCCATCATCCTGCTGGCCAAGCTTCCCACCACCAAGGAACCCTCCCCATCCCCATCCCGGACGATACAAAAGACAACAACAACAAGCTCATCCGCCTCCACCTCCACCTCCTCCACCAATGACTACTCCGAGCAAGACGCGGAGCTCTTCAAGTCGCACGTCCGCCTGTTCCAGCCGTCGGACTACGAAGCGCTGATCGAGGAGCGCAACGCGCTGGGATCGTGCGGTTACGGGCTCTGCGGGCAGCCGCGGACGCGGCTCGGCCCCGGCGCGGGGGGGTACAAGCTGCTGAACTGGGGGCGGCGGGACTTCGCCATCGTGCCGCGGGCCGAGGCCGAACGCTGGTGCTCGCGCCGGTGCGCGCGCCGCGCCATGTACGTCAAGGTGCAGCTGAGCGAGACGGCCGCCTGGGAGCGCGCCGGCATCGAGACCATCCGCATCGAGCTCCTCGAGGAGCAGGAGGCAGAGCAAGAACGGCGACAACAACAACGGCAACAACAACAACGGCAACAACAACAACGGCAACAACAACAACAACAACAACAACAACAACAACAGGAAGAACGGCAACGACAACAAGGAGTGCCGGAGAAGGAGAAGAGTGAGAACGAGGATGCCGTCGCTGCTGCTGCTGCTGCTGCGGCACAGGTAGCGAGGGACGAGACGGACAGGAGGCAGAAGGCCGCCAAGGACGCCATGGACCTCGCGCTCGAGCGGGGCGACACTGACAAGAAGAGGGCGGCCAAGCGGCGCATCAACGTCGCCATCCGGGAGAAGAAGGTGGTCACCGAGGTGCGGGAGCCGTCCCTTGCCGCGGGTGGTGGTGGTGACGGCCATCTGGTGCTCGACGGTTACAAGACCAAGTTCGATCCCAAGTCGGAGACTATCAACGGCCACAAGGGTACTAGTACGATCCCGAACGCCAAGGAGGAGGAGGACGGCAAGGCAACTGAGTGATGGGGCTGCATGCATGCATGCAATGATATCTATGCACTCCTTGACGGTTTCTGCATTTACCGGCGTTTGGGGAAAGAAGCATAAATTGGTTAACTAGATACCCTACTTGGAGATAACGGAATAGCAGCATATAGCATAGCGCGAGGGGGTATTACGTGTCACGATGCTCCCTTGGGTATTTCTCGCATCACCATTCATCTACTACAAACTCAAGGGAGTGACACCCGCCCTAACGCCACGAGACAACACCCACACAAACTTCGAAGGTGTTGGCCAGCCATGACGCCAGGTACGCTGGATTGCGGCCGTGGGATATTAATTCAGCGGCTTGTCTTGTCATTCAAAAAGGCCAAGCAGCAGGGTTCCAAAAAAAAGTAGTCAGGGTTCCCGTGTCATGGCGTTTGAAACGGGATTGCCATCGGAAACGAAAAGGCACTAGAGAGTCAGGAGCGTCATAGCCACAACACGTATCGCACCACGGAGTAGAAACGAGGGGGAGGGAGGAAATCTGGCCATCAACCGTCATCTCCGGAGTTCTCCAGAGAATCGGGGACACCTTTGTGGGGAAAAGATCTCTCGTCTTTTTGCAGAGCTAGATCTAGAATGCACTCACTACCGTCCAATTTTCATGTAGACGCCGTAGAAGCCGTAATAGCCGTGAGAACCGATACCGTAAAGCCCAACCTCAACCACACATATCCCTATCCTCGTCAAGGAACCCTCCGTACGTGCTTGGTTTATCGGGGAGCACGGTCGCCAAAGCGGCGGGGTCGCTCGGCGGTCTGCTGCTGGGTGACGGGAACGACGTTGACGGGGACCGAGTCGAACTAGAAGAAGCAAAGTCAGATATTGCGCACAGGCCTCTACCGTAGCAGCGCTTGGGAGGGTACGTACGCCGAGGTGCTTCAGCAGGTCCTTGGTCTCGACGTCGATGTCGAGCTGGCCGCTCTCCGAGTTCTGGGTGAAGTCGAGGGCGGAGACCTCGGGGACGTATTGATCCTTGCGTTCTCTCTCCTCCTCCTGCAGCTTGAAGGAGATACCGCGGACGGGGCCACGCTGAATACGCTTGATCAGGTGGGTCGTGTAGCCAGCGATCTGTACATTATTTTCAACTCTTGTCAGCGGACTTTCCTTCTCCGGAACAGAGATTCCCGCATATATGCTCGCGTTGGCTGTGGCGCGGCGGAGAGGCTCTTTGCTGACCTTGTTTCGGAGACGCTTGGACGAGATGATTGCAATCTCATCGCAGACTCGCTTGTTGGTCTCGAAGTCGAGAGTGAGTCTGGGATAGTACCGCTCAATGATGACCTTGGCGGACTTCTTGACGGTCTTGGTACGAACGCGACCCATGTTGGCGGTGTTGGCTGCGGAATTAGGCGAGGGTTAGTAGGGCTGAGATGAGGCCGTCAAGGAAGGGAATCGTGGGGTTCGTCGTGGTCGGTCTTGGACTCTTGCGAAGAGGTCGGAAAGTTTGCGCACATCAAATCAAAAATTATTGAAGGTGCGCCCGGTTGATGTGGGGAGTTCGGCAAAACGAGGGCAGAGCGGGTCAACGAATTTTCATTGGCTGAAAAGCTAACTGCTTTTTCGAGCTGTGACGATACAGGTTGCCGGCGGCTGTCAACTGTTCCCAGCCGCTCACAACTATCTCGTGTCTAACGCCCAATACGGTAGGTACTTTGTGGGTACCCACATCTCGTACTGTACCAGAGCATCACCGTCCCTTTTTAAGTATTCCAGGGTGCTACTTATCTTGGTAGCCTTAAAGACCTAATATCTGAATCTGACTTTGTTGATCTGGATTCCGCGTCTTCTTGTCTACGTTATTCATTCTAATTGTGTAGCGGTCAATAAACTTCTCAGAGTCGACACCAACGACCGAGAGATGCGGGTGTCGTGGACAACAGTTAATACAGCCATTATCCGTAGGGTAGAAAGGTAGGTGTCATCATCACATGTAGGTATTCTACAAGATATAGTACACACGAGGATCAGCGTATCAGCCCCGGAAACTTGTCTAACCAGCCTAGACCCTCTCCTCTTATAGATTCCGTCCAAAATCACCTTTTCCAAGCCCATAGCTCTGTGAACTACCAAAGCGTTGGGTGCTGGGCCGGCTGAACTCGCTCCTCCTCACCGGACTGTAAGGCGCCGTCGGCTTCCTGTTTGACGTAAAATGCTCCTCATATAGCGAGTAGCGTCCCATCATCTCCTTCTGGACAAGCCCCGCCTCAGAGTAAGCATCTTCTACCTGCATGATGACCTTTCCCCTCGAATCGACATTGGCTACCTTGATATCGGCATATTTCTTGGCACCGCCACGAGTTTCGAGGTCAAAGGCTGTCAAGTCCGGGTCCTTCCTCATTCTGCTCGAATTGAAAGACGTATCCTGCCCTATATCGGCGATGAAGCCTCCGACGCCCAGTATGGGATTGTAGTTCCCGGTTGGCGAGTGCCGAGGCATCACAACCCTTGCCTCGACCGGCGGATGGTGCAACTGGGGTCCATAAAGCGGGTGGTTCTCCTGGAACCTGCGCGTTCGCAGGTACGAGAGACCAGCCGAAGGGTGGGTAATGGGTGGCCCGCTTTCACTATAAACGTTGGGTCTGCTAAGCTCGTACATCTTGTTGGGAGCGGCGTCGGCGGGATTAAAGGGCTGGGCGAGGGGCGCGAGGTCCAGGAATCGGCTGACGAGTCGGTACAACTCAATCTTTTCGGATCGCAGCCGCTTCATGTACTCGACGAGCTGTTCCTCCGTCACGTCGGCGGCCGTGACGGGCTCCGGAGCGTCCACAGCCTTCTCGATCGCCTCGCTGGCCTGATCCTTGGTCATCTCCGCTGCAAGGCGCTCCTTCAGGAATGCGCGGAATTCAGTGCGTCTGCCTCTCACTTCTTTCTCGAGGTATTTGCCGAATGCGCCGTCAGTCATTCCTGCCAGCCAGGGTCCCTTGAATCTCCATCGCTTGTTTCCCAATTCCTGTTCTTTTCCATCTGGTATGGCCGTCACATCACGATCTTCCTCGAACACAGACTTCGGCTTGATAGTGGCGTCTTGCAAGTCTCTCACATCGGCAGCCGGGACTGTGAGCGGTAGGTGAAGTTCCAGAAATTTCTCCAGGGTGATGGTGTGATCTGATGCAGATTGGAAATCCGTGACATGTTCGATCGAGTCGACCTGCCTGACGCGCACAAGGGGAATGGTGGTGTTGGTGGTGGTCTTCAGCGGCAAGGGCCTCTTGAAACCCCAATCACCGGTTATGCGAGACGAGGACGGTGTGGTTACGGAAAGATGTGTCGGGAAGGGTATCGTAGCAGTTGGCGAGGAATGTTTGGTTGCCGAGGAAAAATCGCCTGGGGGAGCAGGAATTGGAGCCGGCATAGAGAACATACGAGATGCCCTCAGGAGCGCCGCACCCGGAGAGACACTCCGAGTGGTCATCTTGGAGACGTGCGCTCAGTGATGAGCCCAATCCTATCGAAATTGACCTTCAGACCAGCTCATTAAAAAAAGAAGAAAAGAAAAAAAAAAAAAGGCGTGTAAAGTAGATCAAGCGGGCATATATCGTACACAAGCTCGAGCTACTACTAACTTTAGGTACTATAGGTACGGGAAGTTTTCGACGGGGCCGTCCAGCCAATCCGTCCTATCGGCAGAACACCGGGAGGCACAGCCCACCTAGCCGGCCGCCCCGCGTTCTGTTACTGTAGGTACTGTATGTATGTAGATTATAACATACTCCGTCCATATGAATACAGTACAGCAATATTAGCTTGCCTCGCATGATTGCGCAACCTCCCGCATTTAATCTTTATTAGAGTTACTACTGCGCAGCTGTTGAATCCATCTTTCTCATCAAGTGAATCTTTTAAGAAAGCTACCCTTGTGCGGGGGTTGAGTCCGTTATGGAAGCAATTGATCCGGCGACCGGCCGGCCTCTTGGTTCCGATGCTATTCAAAGGGTCCTATTCATTGCCGGCCCCGTTCATGTCTACAATATCCCGCCCATGATACCGGGCAAAGGCCATGTGGCTGCCTCCTGGACAGCAGATGGCAACAAGCTCCAGATATTCACCGCTCGCGTGCGGGTTATCGAGACCTCGGTCGCCTTGCCCGACGGGGACGAGAAGGTGAAGACGGACATCGTCTTAGAGGACCCCAGCAACGGCCAGCTCTTCGCAGCTGCGCCGTATACTGCACCGGCCGTCGTGGAGCCCGCGTCTGATAGCTCGCGCTTCTTCGCGCTCAGGGTCCAGGACGAGGCCGGACGGAAAGCCACTCTGGGCGTCGGGTTCGAGGAGAGAAGCGAGGCCTTCGACTTCAGCGTCTCGCTGCAGGAAGCGCAGAAATCACTAGGGTGGGAAAAAAGCGACCCGTCGGGAAAGAAACCACCGGCAGCGCAGCGGAATGACAGCGAAGAGAAGAGAGATCTTAGCTTGAAGGAGGGCGAAACTATTACAGTCAATCTACCGTCGAGATTCGGCAGACGAAAGCCGGACACACCACAGCCTTCTAATGCGAACATCTCGTCCTTCTCCCTCCCTCCCCCACCTTCGTCATCAAATTCTCGTGGCTCTGGCATGCTTTCTCCCCGTCCGGCTTCATCGAGTACCAGAGAATCAAAGAAACCGTCCGCTGAAGAGCTTGGCTTCGATGATGGTAAATTCGGAGAGTTCGCTTGATAAGCAGCCCCCCTCGATCCAGATTGTGATAGGATCATTTCGCTCCTGGTGCTCCAGTAATCGTATCTTTCTCGGCGCCGTTGAATGCCGTATGGTCAAGTTGAGTTGACCAACTCCGAACCATTCCAACGGGAGGGTTGAGTAAACAGACTCATCTTCTGCAGTAGAGAGACGGCCATCGTATCTGATGTAACATAGTCAAATGGGTTCCAGTTAAGGCAAACTCTTCCGTCTGTGTCCCAAGGCCCTGGTCATAGTGTTTTCCGGCGAGATGAAGCCCTCGCAAGTGAGTTTCTGGGAAGGACTTTGAAGAGACGAGCAGTCGGCAGGCACTTCCGCCGGTTCCCAAACATTATCCGAGCATTTTGGGGGAACGGTGCTACACAGAGAGTATACGGGATTCGGTGGTTGGCGGAAGCCATCCGGAGCGTCGGTCTGGAACGGAGGGAATGCGGGTTGAAACAGCCTCGCCCCACTACACTGTAGACCATCGTAAGGTGCTGCGAAGGGCGTGGCCGGCGGCCAAGAAGGCGGCGCCAGAGACGGCCGGTGCGGAAGCCAGTGGTTCCAGTAAGAGTAGCGAGCAGGAGGCTCCATCTGTCCCGAAAGCTCGGCTTCGCGATCTCGCCTGACCTGGCACCAGCGCTCGCGGCACTGGATCTCGACAGAGAGCTCGCTCAGCCGCAACAGGATCTCCCTCTCCTTGTCGACGGCGTCCTCGACCCGGCGCCTCAGGTAGCCACGATGCCTCTGGCTATGGTCCCGCTCCTCGAAGTTCTCGCTGCCCGAGACCCGCTCGTCGGCCGCTGCCAGGGTCGCGAACAGGTCACGGGCTTCCTCGTCGTGCCTCTGCAGCTCGTCCAGGAGCAGCATCCGCTCATCGGTGAGCTCCGCGAAAGACCGCGGCCGGAGGCCCAAATCAAACGAGCTGGTAGATGTGTGACACTGGTCTCCGCGGTTCCGCCAGCTGTTTGTCAACTCTCGGTCTCGGGCCGGGTTGGAGCCCCTACTTCTCTGGTAGCTGTGTTCCCAGTACTCTCCGTGCCGCCCCATCTTCTCATCAGACATTGCAGGACCCATGGAGAAGTCGGTTATTCTACGGTGCGCATAGCGAAGGTGGCGCTTATGGTGTGTCGGGTGAAAGAGAAGCTATGCGTTTCGGTCCCGAAGAGTTGTTTATATCCAGCAAGTAGCCTTTCAGTCTATCTGCAGATGCATTATGTGACAATGAGACATACAGTCAGGATAAGGGAGCATGGCACTCTGTAAAAAGTCCCCCCTGGGGCGGTCTAATGCAAGTAAGTGATCAGAGACATGTACACCGTTCATTATCACACTCTAGGATGAATTCATTCCTCTGGGGTTCTTGGCAATCCTGTATTGAAGAGAACACTGTCCAGCTTTGATGAATTTCGCCTAGGCATCGCTCTAGCAAGTGTTCTACCAGGCAGTGGAACATCGATCCCTCCTCATATTCCCTTTTTCCCACATGGTCAGTAACAATCATAGTTGTTGAGCTGGGCCCAAACCTAAATAAAGCTGGCCAGATGGTTCCAGACCAGCAACAAACCTCCCTTGGGCCACTCTACTGCATAGCACTTTTCTCTGTCACCTCCATGACAAAGGACTAGATCCACATTCCTACATCCATGAGAAGGAGAGACCCTAGAACAGGAATAAGGAACCCTTTCCAATCATCACAGTTTCTAGATTAAACGGTGAAATAGGTGCCTATTAGTCGACGCATGGAAAGAAGGTGTGAGAAAGGGAAATGTGACGGTCCTCTTGGAAAAGGGAAAAGCAGGGAGACCGCACATAGAAACGCTGAGAAGATCCAAAATATAAGAGAAGGGAGTAGATTCGCTAGATTCACCCCGATCCCCATGCTCTACGAGGAGCTTGGACATCTCTCATGACAGGTAATCGATCAGTAACTTGCAGCTGTTTCCCGCGCGTCTCCAACGAACCAAGCTCTCTGTCACGTACCTATCGGGCGGGTATGATACACTACACAGCGGCATCTCTGCCTCGTCGTGGTATACCTGACAGTTACCAGAGCCGTCCCCGGCTGTCGCTGTTCGTCTCCGGCCTGCTACATATTAAGTAGCTGCTAGCCATTACCGAAGCAGGCATCGTACAGAACCCCCATGGAGAACCTACCGCATTTCCACGCGGAACAGAAGATAGCTGTTCCAGGAAGCGCCCACAATGCGGAAGTCCGTCTACGCCGAAAAGACTCTGCCGCCAGTAATCGACACTCCCGTGTGCTTCAAGTCGTCAGTCACAACAAGGCAAGCAAATCCACCTCCACGTAACGGTATAACCTGCCTTTGCCCGGGCTACTTGTAGGTAGCCTCTATGCGTCGAAGTCCATGTGTCTGGCGAATCTACTTACTATCTCATCAAGTCATTCCACAAAAAGCAGGCTCACCGTAACTACCTGCTCGATCCAAAAGGATAGACATACAGGTAACTGGCTCTTAGACCTCCTAGACGAATATTCCAACTATGACTTATCTGCCTGCACTACCAGACCTCGTAGTAACTAAGTTGCCGCACTTGAAGTATCCAGCTGGCTGCTTATGTACCGTACCCAAATCGCGGCACTCGGGACAGAGAATAGCGCTTAGCGCTTTCTGTCTCGCCGTCCATACTGACAGAGAGAGCACCCATCGACACGTATTTTACGCAATGTAGATAGATCACCCAGACCCGAAGGCCGTTTAATCTCAAGAAAAGAGGCAGGGCCCCAAGCACATCGTCGCGACTTACCTGCCTACGTACCTAAGCAGAAGAGTACGTGTCGCTAGGGACATGTAGTAGGGGCGTAATCGCGTAGCTAGGTAGCCGCTGAGCGATCTTTTGCACGGCCACCGGATAACGTATGGCGAGAAACAGCATGGTAAAAAAGAGCTTTACCAACACCAGTCACCAAAGAGCTTATGCCGAAAAGGTGATCGAACGACCTATCTCCGTAGAAAGGGTCGATCCGGTGCATTGTGTTGTTATTGTTGTTGTTCCCGATGTTGTTCTTCATGGGAAGGATCTGTTTGGTGGGTGGCTTCCCATATACACAGGTTCCAGGTGGATGGTACCTCCCTGGAGTGATATACGAGGCGGTAGCAAGAGACCGGCTGAGGGTAAGCCGAGTAGGTTGGTTACCAGTTTGCCCGCGGGACATAGCATGTGCACACGCAGAGGCGACTCTCTATGTTATATGGCGGCTGCTCTTCGCTATGAATGACATCCCCTGGCTATTGCCGAAGGTACCTCATGCGTGCAGCAAGAAACGGTGTCGGTCCCCGTGTACTTATGCACAATCAAACCGTACACAGCGTTTCTGAATTAGTCTCTCACGCCAGAAGAAGCAGCAGCATGGAAAATTATAGAGCTAGGGCCCTATAGCAAGGTCTTCGGAGTATGAACGTCTCGCCTCCAATGTCATGTATCCTCACTACTTGGCTATGTGTAGCCTACATCTCAAAATTGCGGCATTTGTCGGCTTGCTCATATAGTATAACCCTAGGATCAGTTCTGACATGGTACAATCATCCCACTTCTCCTACTCGACATCTCTCTCGATCGGCTCGATAAAGGGCCTCCCATTAACCCCCCCCCCCCCCCCCGC
>QJNU01001007.1:0-18723 GCA_004154915.1 Monosporascus ibericus | reverse complement strand
AAAGGTATGGCGTTATTATTAATTTCTAAACATCCTATTTTAAAGTGTGGGTCCGGCCGGTCCGCTCAATTGTTTGGTCCGTTCATATGTGTGGCACGTTAATTAATTTAATAAATATAAAAATAATATATCTTTATAAATAATTCCTTAAAATCGAAATAATTAAAAATAAACCTAATTAAAAAATTTAATTATTTTAATTTAATTTTATAAATAAATAAATTAATTTAATTTTTTAAAAAAGTTTAAATAATTTTTTAAAAACGTTAATAATAAACATTAAATTATTACCAAATTTTAATTTAACTTATTTAAACTTAATAAATAAATACCAAAAAAAATCGATTTTATTTTATATACTATAATTAATACGTAATTTAATATATCTTTTATAATATTTTAATTTATACGATTTAATTAAAACCTTAATAACGTATATTATAACGTTATTAACAAAATTATATTATACTTAATCGGTATTAAAATATTAACGTTATAATTTAATAACGAAAATTCGATAAATATTTAAAATAACGCCTTTTTTATAAATAATATAATTAATCAAAAAAACTTTTAAACTTATATAATAAAACTTTTTAAAAAAATAATAAAATAACGGGTAAATAAATAAAATATAATAATTATTTTTATAACCGAAACGGAATTATTATCCTTTACGTAAGTTATTAAAAAAACCTTATTTAATTTTTAATTAATTAAAAAATTAAAAATTAATTTCGATATAAAATCGTTAAATATATAATACGATAATTAATAAACCATACGGTTAATTAACGTTAATATCGTATTTTTATAAACAAAGTTACGGTACGTAAATATATATAATTATTAATTACGAAAAGTAACAAAAAAAGACTTAATTAAAATAAATTATACGTTTATAAACGATATATTAATTAATAAACTAATTAAAACCTTATTACGAAAAGCTTTTAAAAATTTCAAAAAGTAATTAAAATTAATAAATATTATAAAAATTTTAAATTAATAAAGGAAAGCTTTAAAGGTTATTTTAAACGAAAAATTGGTTAATTAAAAGGATTTAATCGCCGGAGGAGAGGTGGAATGGACAGCTGTAGCTTTAGGAAGTAATAAAATGTGACGATCAACGCCGTGAAGACTTTAAGGCGTTAAAGGGGTGTGTCAGCTAGCTGGGGGGTTGCGTAGCGCACCCCATATACGGAAAGGTCACCTACTGATCGGCCCATACATGTTCCGTGGCTAAGCTACTTAACGCTGTACGGGTGCAACAGCACACGGATCTAGCATAATACAACAACACAACTGATGTCCCCTATATCTGACAACAATCAATTCAAATAACTCAACCACAACACATCTAATTGATTCAAACCAACCTTATTCCTTTTCGCTGACCGCATCTACAGCTTTGTAACAAGTGCACGCGTTATATCAAGGCTTGTTGTAAACGTTATATTATTATTCCTTCCTCCTAACCTTTATGCGAGCGATTACCTTTTAACGCGTCCAGGCTAATATTACCCCCATTTCGAAAGTACCAAAGCCGACCGACAAAAAACGATTACTAACCGAATTCCTAACCCATATACGCGAGTGTTTTGTTATCCGGCTTTAATACGTAGAAGATATTTGCAAAATACGTCGTATTGAAAGGCGATTGCTGTCAGATAAGTAGCGCAATAAGTGCGCACTTATCAATACAGTCTTTTGGTGCAGTGGCTACGCAACAATTGCAGGGCGCGTTGCAAGGCTGTAGGGCAAGGCTGTAGGGCTTGTTGTGGGGTACGTTCCGGGGCGCGTCGTAAGGTGTGTCGCGGTATTGCAGGACTTGTCGGAACAAAAATTCGATTCTGCGCAATTAAAGGATTAGGACAAACCTTTGGATAAAGAAAGAAGACTTATTATAACACATAAACATGTTTTTTTAGCCGTTAAAAAGGGTGATAGCAAAAGAATACTGTTAATTGCTGCTGAAGGTAGCCGTCGCATAAACGTTAAGAGGAAGAAATGGCAATATAGCGTCCGCAACAAGCCTTAATATAATGCGTGCACTTATTACAAAGCTGTAGATGCGGTCAGCGAAAAGGAATAAGGTTGGTTTGAATCAATTGGATGTGTTGTGGTTGAGTTATTTGGATTGATTGTTGCGAGGTGCCAAGAACTATCCGGAGAGCTTGTTCATCTGGAGAGCTTGTCTGAGACGTTAAATAAAACGAAAAAAATACTTACTGAACCAAATAACGAATATAAATATATTAAAAACCCCCGATAACTAAAATACCTTAAGTTTTGTTACTTATATCCCGAATTAAAACGGAATTAAAAAGCCATATCGTAAGGATGTTTATATTATTCCCCGATGCTTTATATTTAATATAAACTTCTAAATATGAGAAAGTCTTTTTCGGAAACTAATACTTTTAACCTTATAATTCGGAAAATGCAAAACCAAAATTCGAACCTAAAGAAAACAGTTACTTTCAAATGCCAGTTCGGTAAAAAAAATAGTATAAATGTATAAATAATTATTATATAAAGTACGTTATGAAAAAACCGGAAAATAAAAACGTTTTTTTGCAAGCAAATAACATTAATTAAAAAACGTTAAAAGCTTTCGAATTTAAGGTATTAAGGAGTTCTAATTTATAAAACCTTAGATAAGGTAAAAAAAAATTACGCAACCAGATTAAAATCCCTTTTTAATATAAAAATAAACCTTTTAAAGTTATAATTAACTTAAAAGCCGAAAATAACTTTATCTTTCTTATAGTGGTAAAAAAACATTAATTTTTAGAAATATAAGTTAAAATCCTATAAGTTACATCCAGTAAACGGAAATCTATTTAAATACGAAAATAAACAGATTTTTCGAAAAATTAAAAAGCTTTCCATTTGGATTTAAGAATATTAAAAAGAAATCTTATTAAATATTGCGGACATTTCTAAACGTAACGTTATTTTGGGAATACCGTAATTTAGGTTTAATAATTTATATTAATTAAAAACATTAAATACTTTTCTAAGAAAGTAAAAAAAAGTTACGCGAAAAAAACTATTAAGAAATTTATTATATTATCAAAAAAGTGCATATTCCAAATTAAGCTGAAACGGTATTACTTAAGTATTAAGGATTTAAAAGGTTATTTAAGAATAAAAAAGATTATAAGTTATTATTATATAGTTAATAGGATTACCGAATATTTATTAAGGAAGAACATTATCTTGAACTTTATAAGATTTACTATATAAACTCTAAAAAGTTAAAGGCCTTATAGAAAACCATTTAACTTAATTTAAAGAAAGGATATATTCGACCGTTTAATTCTTCCGCCGAATACCCCGTCCTTATAGTACCAAAAATAAAAAATAAAAAAATAAAAGATTAACGAAAACTGAAACCTAGTGAATTGGGACGGGGTGATTTGGTCCTAATCAGTTGTCACGGCGCTGATCGTCTCTAAAGGCTGGGTAAGGTATTTTGTTATTGCACGAAGAAGAAAGAGAGAACTATCTAAGAGGCATGGTACGCCTGCAGCTATATAGCATTATGGCTGCTTAGCTAAGCCGTAACGTTGGTACCGTAACAATAGCTCCCCCTTCTTAAGGCAATTATCCCTAACTACCTATAAAAAAATTTCATACCGTAAATAATCCATCCCGGACTCAAAGCATAAGTACCTTGCAATATGCTGGTTTGGTCCATAACGTAAAAAAGCTGGCGAGATATACGTATTACGCAAACGATATAAGGCCGTTACCCCGGTACCGCGACGTTAATATGGGATATAACGCCTATTCCGGAACGGAAATAATAATGTCGTTATGCCGTTAATATTATTAACTCGCAAAAAAATTCTGCCATTACCCTTACCGCTTTTTAAAAAGATAAATATTAAACCTTCCTAAGTTCTGACCTACTTTTTTCTCCTTTTTCTAAAAACGCCGTATTAATACTATAATAATACTATAACGCCCGTTTTATGTTTTTTTTTCGTTGCCTTTTCGCCGCTTTATAAAACCGTTCTATATTTTTTCTTCGTTTTCGTAACGATACTTTTTTAACCTTATACCGCTTACGTAACGCCCGTATGCGCTAAACGCCTTTATATAATCTGCTTTCGTAATATTATCTTTAATTACGACCCGATAATTAACGAATTACTTATATTCCGTTATCGTTTTATTATTGCCGTAATAAATAAATATACGTTTTACGTTACGTACCGAAAAATCTGTTTGTTTGTAAGTTATACGTATTATTATAATATCTTTTTATTACCGTAACGTATTTACTTTGCTAACGCCGCATAACTTAACCGGCGGAAGGCATATAAGGTAATTCCTTAGATTTAAAAACCTTATTTAAATAGGTAACCTTTTATTTTAACATCGCCCGGAATGTTAATAATAACCTTAATCTCGACGCCGACGGCGACGAGGTTTATGAGCACGATATTGGCTTCCGAGCTAAGATTTGTGATACGGTGTTACGCTTATGTACCGCCTTCGAGACGATCGAAAAAACCTATCGTTCCGGCTTCGAAACGACGGACGTTAAGAAAAAGGTTAATCCTATCCCGTGGTTATAGTTGCGTCGCTAACGTTATTATTAGAGGAGCCGTGTTAATTATCCCGCTTGGGTGGCCGCTCGCCGTGCCTTTATATAGGTGTATTACCTTCGTCCCGCTAGAAACGCCGTAAGTATACCGTTATTTGCGCGCTTTATAGTTGCGTCGTTAACGTATCGTTATTAAAGTGACGTTAAGATTGCGGCTTAAAAGAAGGTAATCGAATGCCGTTTGGTTCCTGGTAACGATGGTTACTAGCTATGGGCGCTGGCTAAGCGTATATTCCGGGGTGAGGTGTTTGCCGTAGTTACCTTCGCCCTGGGTCCTGCCTAGGAGGCCGTCGATATGGCGACGTTCCCCCTGCGCCTTGATGATTTTTAGTTATTGCCAAGTTGTTGCCGCGCCGGTCTCCCCTTCGGAGTTGGGCATTGTTGTCGTTACGTGGTCGGTATGCTGGCATCCTGTTATCTTACCGCCTATCTTACGGTTTTGGTATCTGTGGTATTTTGGTGTTGGTTTTTATGTTCGTAATTTTTTTTTTTTTTTTTTTTTTTTTTTTTTTTTTTTTTTTGTTTTTTTTTTTTGTTTTTTTTTTTTTTTTTTTTTTTTTTTTTTTTTTTTTTTTTTTTTTTTTTTAGTTTAGCATAATATGGCCCCTGCCGTAGCACCGCCGCGGCGTTAGCTTAATCAAAGTTTTTCATTTTTATTTCGTTTGTACCTCGTTATTTGTTTATTAAAATCTTATGCTTAGGCCGCGGTTATGGCTATACTTCCTTATAAGGGTTTGAACTAATCGGGCGGGCCGGGCTTGCTAGGGTTGTTTTTATGGAATTCCGCTATATTCAAGTTATATCCCTTAAGGTTTTCGGCCGGCTTCCAGGTAGGCCGGTAAGGGTACGGCTATTTAACCTTATACTAAAAACTTCGTTTAATATTCCTGGAGCTAAAAATTTTTTTAAAGTATTATTTAATCTTTTTCTAACTTTCGTTATTCGTAACGATAACGCCTTTTACGCGCGTATCCCATTCCGCGTTAATATTTTTTTATTTTAGCAGGCCTGGTTTATAACGTTAAATTAAGGAAATATAAAAAATTAAAAATAATTTATAACGCGTCGGTAATTATATAACGACGGCGCGGGGGTATACTTTGGTAATAACAAAAGGGCTTATTTATTTATTATTCAATTTATCGCTAAATTTATTTAATATTATATAACGAATATTAACTTATACGCGTTTTTTCTTATTAAACGTACCGGCGTCGGAACGGTATTAGTTAGCTTATTTTATATAACAATTTTGTAATTTCGTTATTAAGGCTTTAATTTGTTTAAAAATCCGTTTTAATTTATCCGCGTAATATATTATTTTATTAAACTTCTTTTATTACGTTGCCGTTTTAGGGACATCCGACGAACGTAATAGCTTCGTTTTTATGGTCGGATGGAAGCCGTAATTAGCGAAAAACGGCAAAACGTTAATAATTTCCGATATGTAATTATTATTAACGAATTCGGTTAAGGAAAGTTAATTTACTTAATTATCTTAATAAAAAAAATAATAATTCTAAAAGTATTATTTTATTACCGCGTTAATTACCTGTTACAGGAACAGGGGTTCCTGTCTCGAGGAGACCTACCTTTATGGCCTAGTGCGAACCTGCCACGGTTAAACTCCGGACAGAAAAGACTTGGCTTTCAAGGTGATCTGGTTGATCTGGATGATCTGGGATCCAGATCATACAGATTATACAGATCTACGACATACTTACTTTAAGGAATGAGGATATATATAACCCGGTTTCCCATGTAGATAGCACCTATTTAATTTCCCTTTTTAGTTATTAATTTAAGCTTTTAATTAAAGGTAACTATATCGTTCTTTATTTAAAAAAAAAGTTTTTAAATCTTTTTAACGAATAAACCTTTAGTAAATTATTTTTCGCCTTATTATTACCTACAAATCAAAACCCTATTTCGGATATTGCTCATACTTCCAGGTGGATATATAACAGGTTCGTTATATTTTGATAATTTCTTAATTAATAACCGACGGATAATTTTAAGCTTAATTAGGTATAAACTTTCCTGAACTTAATAAAAACGATATTATAAAACGACGTTTAAAAAATAGATAATACATCCGATCCTCGTTACAAGCCAGTAAGAAATTAATAACCAGATTAAACAATTTACCCCCTATTAAAAAAGTTTTTTAATTAATTAATAACATTATGCCTTCTACAACCCGTAGCAAAAAAGAACCTTCTTCTTCTTAAACCTAGCAGCTAACCCCAGCTCCAAAAGACACTATTAAGGTCCAGGGAGATTTGGAAAAGGAAGAAAAACCAATAATCCAAAAACCTTAAGGCCCGAAAGGAAAAAAAAAAGAACTTTTTCCCGAAAAGAAAATGAAAATCCTGTTACGTAAAATCCAAGCCTTGGAAAAAGATAAAAAAAAAAACCCCTAACCCCCTAAAAAAAATATGGCTTAACCTACCAAAAAAATAAAGAAAAGAACCCTAGCACCCCCATTATTCGGCCCTAATCGGTACCACGAACTTACTATCCTACCCCCTAGTTATTACGGAATACCGGAAATCAAAAATTACAAATTAATTACCCCGAAGCCCTATAACGAAAATACAGATATGGAAAAATTTTTCGTCCAAGTTAGGATTTACCTTAAGTTCTACCAAAGCTCCCTAACGGAAAACTATCAAAAAATAATAACCATCTTTTAATTGCTTACTGGACAAGTTCTCCTATAATTCGAGCCTATCATAAAGGATTACCTAAAAAATTACCTTAAGAAATCCTTAAACATTATTAATTATATTTTTAACAATTACCGATATTTTAAGGACCGAATACAAGCTATATTTAAAAACCCAGATAAAAAATAACATACAATAAAATAATTATACCTTCTTTATTAAATTAAATCAACCGCAAAATATATGACGGAATTTAATTGCTTAACCGTAATTTCCAATTTATTAAAAAACGCGTTATTTTACCCCTTTTACGATAACTTAAAACTTTAAATTAAAAATAAAATATACATAATACCCAAAACGGGATTCTTTAAAAAATATACCGATAAAACAATTATCGTTAATCGACGCATCTTTAACTGATATCTCGAAAAAAAAGGAACTAACAAACGAAATAACGATAAAGGCTTTAATAACCGAACCAAAAAAAATAAAGGCAAACCTTAAAACAAAATAAGCATTATTTCGAAAAAACCTTAAAAAAATAAATCTAATATCAAGTACTTTAACTATGGCAAAAAAGGGCATTTTAAAAGCGAATATCGCTCCCCCGTAAAAAAGAACTTCAAAAAAAAAAAAATTCTTTAACCTTAAAAAAAAACCAAAACGGCTAAACAAAAAACCGATAATAAGGCAAAAAAAAAAAAGAAAAAAGTCGGTTCGACTTTTTTCCAGCCAAAATTTACTATTACCACCACTATTTAAATTTAAAACGATATCCTAAAATACGAAAATTGCCTTATTTATTAAAACTTTAAAGCTAAAATTTACAAATATCACCCCGGATAAATAGCCTCCAGGATAACCATAAAGCTAAAATACTTCTACCATCTTAATACATCTTAATATAAAATATACGATAAAAACGGTTAATTCCAACCCGACACTAACAACCATAAATAATTATCCCCGAAATTTTGCAAATTTCTTAAATATACGGTACACACCAAACCACGAAAAAACTAACATAAGTTGCTACATTTTACTACTTGTTACGTCAACGATTATCTCGTATATCTTAAAGCCAAAAAAGATAACGATTTTTGGCCTAAATAAAACGAAAAGACATTTACAAAACCAGATAACGAATATAGATGCATAAAAACTTCCCGGTAACCAGAATATCCTAGGTCTTATTACCTATATCCTAAATCAAAATAAAATTAAAAAACTATATCGTAAAAATATTTATATTATTCCCTAATACTCTACATTCAATACGAACTCTTAAATATAAAAATACCTCTTTTGGAAAATTATACCTTTAACCCGATAACTCGAAAGATATAAAATTAAGGATCGAACCCGAAAAAAATAATTATTTCCGAATACAAATATAACAAAAAAACATAGTTTAAATATAAAAATAATTAATGCATTAAACACGTTATTCGAAAGGTATGCAAATAAAGATTCTTTTAGGCTAAATATTATCATAAATCAAAAAACGCTAAAAGCCTTCGAAAATAAGGCATCAAAAAGCCCCAATCTACAAAACCTTATGCGAGGCGGCAAAAAAATTACGCAACCAAATTAAAATTCCATTTTAATACAAAAATAACATATTCAAAACCATAATCAACTTAAAAACCGAAGGTAACTTTATTTCTCCCATAGCAACAAAAAAATATTAAATTCCTTAAAGATATAAGCTAAAATCCTACAAATTACGAACAATAAACGGAAATCTATCCAAATATAAAAACGGACAAGTTTTACGAAAAATTAAAAAACTTCCCGTTTAAATTTAAAGATATCAAAAACGAATCTTATTAAATATTACCGATATTTTTAAATACGATATTATCTTGGAAATGCCATAACTTAGAACTAACAATCCATATATCAACTAAAAATACCAAACACTTTCCTAAAAAAACAATAAAAAACCACCTAAAAAGAATAAATAAGAAATTTACTATATCATCAAAAAAATACAAGTACCAGATCAAGCCGAAACAATACCACCTAAATATCGAAGATTTAAAAAACTATTTAAAAACAAAAAAAACCACGAATTACCACCATATAATTAATGGGATCACCGAATACCCATTAAAAAAGGATATCATCTTAAACTTTACAAAATTTACCACATAAACCCTAAAAAATTAAAAGCCTTATAAAAAACTATTTAACTCGATCTAAAAAAAAGATACATCCGATTTTCTAACTTTTCTACTAAATACCCCGTTTTTATGGTACCAAAAACCAAAAACGAAAAGCAAAAAATTAACAAAAACGAAGACCTAATCTTCAAAAAAATTATTAATTACAAATAACTAAACGACATTACGATTAAAAATAAATACCCCTTAACCCTTATAAACATATTAAAAAAAAATGCTAACAAAGCTAAATAATTTACTATACTTAATCTTCGAAACGGTTATTACCGTATCCGAATAACTTAAAAAGAAAAATAAAAGACGGCATTTAAAATAATACATGGACTTTATAAATACCGAATAATACCTATAAAACTTACCAATACTCCCGCCAGTTTCCAACGCCTGGTTATAACCACTTTACGAAAATTCCTGGATAAGTCCGTATTCGTTTACCTCGACGATATTCTTATCTACTCCGAAACTCTAAAAAAGCATAAACAACATATAGCTTAAGTACTTAAAACCCTAAATAAGGTAAACATCAGAATCAACCTAGCCAAAAACGTATGGCACACACAAAAACTAGACTTTCTAGGATATACACTTACCCCCGGCCAAATTTAAATTTAACGCTTTAAAATGGAAATAATTAAAAACTAACCCATCCCTAACAAAACGATTATTACTAATATCCAACAGATCTTAAAATTTACGAAATACGTACGAAACCTAATTAAAGGATACGGAAACATAATTAAACCATTAACGAAACTTATTATTAAAAAATACGTTAATAAGGAATTTAAGCTTTTAAAGGATACAAAAAAAACATTCTAAATCTTAAAAAACGCAATTACCAATAAACCCATAATAAAACTACCTAACGTAGATAAGAAAAAACGCCTAAAAACAGACGCCTCGGATTACGCACTAGGTGCCGTCCTAAAATAGCTAGAAGATAACGACAAATAATACCTAATAACCTATTACTCGAAAGCACTTCGAAATACAGAACTCAGATATCCGATCTACGACAAGGAACTATTAACAATTATCAACGCTTTTAAAAAATAGGAACCCTTCTTTAATAAAACCAAAAAACCTTTTAACATTTACTTTAATTATAAGAACCTTACCCGATTTATAAAAGCATAAAAACTAAATAAACGATATAAAACTTAAATAATTTTCTTATTAAAATTTAACTTTAAAATACATCATATTAAAAAAAAAAAGAACATCTAAACGGATATTCTCAATCATAAAGGCGACTATAATCCGAAAATTCCTAAACGAAGCATACAAATGTTATAATATAATAAGGATAGCACTATACGGTTATGCAAAATCCTAAAAAAACTAACCCCAAAACTCTTAACAAAGTTTCGAAATTCCTACGACACAAATAAAAAGAAAAAGATTTAATAATTAAAAGGACAACCAAAAAGCCAGCTATTATACCACGGCAAAATTTATGTTCCCAGGAACCAATAGGAACAATTTATAAAAAAATTCCATAAAAACCTATTACATAAACATCAAGGAATTTTCAAAACCACCTAACGGCTATAGGAAAAATACGACTTTCCAGAATTACGCCGGATAATCAAAAAGATTATCAAAAATTGCAATATTTGTAATAAAGTTAAAACAACACGTCATAAGCTTTATAAGCTATTATAACCGACCAACATTTTTAACAAAACATAAAACACCATAACTTAGGATTTTATTACCAGCCTTCCTCCATTTAAAAACCCAGTTACTAAAGTCGAATATAACGGAATTTAAATAATTATTAACAAACTTACCAAATATAGGTACTTCCTACCCTTTAAAGGAATTGTAACGGCAAAATAACTAGCCTATGCATTCATCCGACATTACCTGGACAAACACGGAATACCAGAAAAAATTATTTTTAATCGAAATAAGTTCTTCACATCCAAGTTTAACACCAACTTTTTCAAATAAATAAGCGTTAAGCTTAAGTTCTCAACAGCTTATTACCCCCAAACAAACGGTCAAACGGAATAACTAAACCAGACCTTAGAGCAATACCTTCGAAATTATATCAACTACCAGCAAAATAACTGGGTAAAGCTGCTACTATTAACACAAGTAGCCTACAACACGTTTACCAACGAAAACATGGGCATATCCCCCCATATAGCTATATACGGACACAAGGCAGTAACCTAACAACCAGAACAATCAACGCACAAAGCTCTTACAATCACCACCATAACTCCTCGAACGGAAACAATAATAACGGAAATCAAAACGGTACAAGCCCAACTACAAACCAAATTGCGTTTTCTCCAGCAAAAAATGGCCCAATACTACAACAAGAAAAGAATTAAAGGACCAATTCTAACGAAAGGAAACAAGGTTTATTTGTTACAACAAAAACAAAACGCAACGTCGAACATCTCACAAATTAAAACCAAAAAACCCAACAACAAGCTTAATTTTAAAAAACTTAACCCGTTCAAGGTTAATAAAGTCATTTCCAAAACCAACTACCGACTATCACTACCCAAAACAATAAAAATACACCCTATTTTCCACATTTCCTTACTTAAACCAGTACTTAAAAACGCCCCGCTAGAAACAAATCTAAAAATCAAAAAAGATAATAATAAGTACGAAATCAAACGAATACTGGACTTCAAAATAATCAAAAACAAAATCCAATACCTAGTCAAATAAAAAGGATACTCACACAAAAAAAACACTTGGGAACCACTTAACCATTTAACAAATACGATAAACCTGGTTAAAACGTTCCACCGGCGGAATCCTAACCGACCATCTCCAACGCGGCCAAGGTCGTAGGCGACAAAAATCCCCCGCTCAAATTTAAACCCGCGGCGTTCCAATCGAAAAAAGTAAACGCCTTCGCCATAACGTCTATCTCGGAAGCAAACTACGCCTGCTTTACTTCCACCTATCGCCGTTTTTCTTTTATTCTTTCCCGTTCTTCCAATTTATCCAATTCTAAACCTTCCTTTAATATCTTTAACGCTCTTTTTTTAAGAAAATCCTGTTAAAAACGTAACCGCCTTAATCTTCCAATAAATTCCCGCGATTTCTTATTTTATTAACGCCGTAATTCGACTAACCTTTTTTCCACCGCCTTTTATTCCCTTTTTACGGACTCCTAAAACGCTAAAAAATCGTCCTCAATCTTACGTTATTCCCGTAACAAACGCTCTTACGTTTCGTTCATTTTCTAAAGCGAATTTATAACGAAAACGTTATAAAATGAACGCTGCCGACGAACACAGCAACCACAACTTACGTACTCGGGCACGTAATAACAATTAATCTCTCCCAATCGAATGCAGTTAAAACAAAAAAAAGCTTTAATACCGAATTTCTCAATTAAATTAACGCAAGTATCACGAAAATCACGCTAATTCAAACGAGACTTTTTCTTTTCTTTCCGAATACAACCTATCATAATAAAATCAACTAGACAAAATTTAAAAGCTCTCCAACACAACAAAATAACCAACCTACGGTTCTTATCTTTAAAACAAAGATTCTTAAAAAAAGGAAATAATATTACAGAAACAAGGGTTCCTATCTCGAAAAAACCTACCTTTATAGCCTAATGCGAACCTGCCACGGTTAAACTCCGGACAGAAAAAACTTGGCTTTCAAGGTGATCTGGTTAATCTGGATAATCTAAGATCCAAATCATACAAATCATACAGATCCACGACACACTCACTTTAAGGAATAAGGATATATATAACCCGGTTTTCCATATAAATAGCACCTACTTAGTTTCCCTCTTTAACTATCAATCTAAGCTCTCAACTGGAGGCAACTGCACCGTTCTCTACTTAAGGGAAGAATCTTTAAATCTCTTTAACGAACAAACCCCTAATAAATCATTCCTCGCCCTATTGTTACCTGCAAATCAAGACCCCATTTCGGATACTGCTCATACTTCCAGGTGGATGTATGACAGGTTCGTTACATTACCTTTATCTGGCCGTCGGTTTACGGATAATACGTAGTTAATATACGAAACGTAACGTTTAAATGTTAATTTAACTTTTTCCAAAAGGTGGAAATAAATTACGTATTTTGGTTTAATATTATCGTAATAAGTATGCCGTATAAGCGGTATACGTTAAAGATAAAAACGTTAACGAAAGTTTTCGCCAATATATCCGTTACGGGTACGAAATGGCGTATTTTCGTAAGGCGGTTAATTATTATAACGACGTATTTATAAATATATCCGAATTTTTCGTAAAAGGAAAGGGGGTTAACATAATTTACCGATACGTCGTTTTACGGGCGGAACAGTATCGGTAAAAGGTTGAAAAAACCTATAGGCAACGTTTTAAATGCTTTAATACGGCGGTAAAGGTGGTAACCTTATACAAACGTAACTATATTTCGGGATAAATATGGCCAGTAATAATTCCGCCGTAATAGGTTGTAAATTTTAAAACGCCTAAGGTGATTTATAAGCGTTACGTTATAATTACGGTAAAATATTTAAAGCTTAAAAGCGTTGTCGTTAAGGATAAATAACTTATCCCGAACGTAAATACGTTTTTATACGGCTTTATAATCGGCTTTCGTAATTTTAAACGTTTTACGGATACCTTATTTAAAACGTTTATAAGCCGGATCTGCCAGTACGGCTAAGATATTATTAGCCAGTATGGACGATTTATAAGCGGTATCGATAAATGCATTTATCGGCTGGTTAATATCCATAATATACGCTTTTAACGAAACCTTTTATCGATAAGGTAAAAGCATCGTTTTATATCGATATGTTATCCTGTTATCGTTTATATTATTGCGATCCGCGGGCTGTACGTTAAGTTAGCGAAAAAGGGCGTTAGGAACCATAGTTTTGGTTCTTGGTTTGTAGATTATCTAAAACCGGAAATCGTTAAAAAATTCGGACCAGCGGATTTAGCGTTAATTTAAAAGCTTAATGGTAATAAAATGTTAAAGGTTTTTATGATCGGTAATAACTTTTACGCGTTTTTCGGTTTTTTAAAGTTCCGGGCGCCATTTTTTAAATGCCTTAATAATTATTAGTAGTTTTTTATCGTAAATTTTGTAATTATATTTTGTAAGGTTATGTTTAATTAAAAAGAAGACGATTGGCCGTAATATGCCTTCTATATCGTATTACGAAAGGATCCTTTTTAACGTTTAATTAAAGGTATTAATTTTTAGGATTGTACGGTATCGGGGGTTGTAATAGGATAATACTGAAGTTATAGAAAAGGCGTTTTTTAATTGCTAAAATGCCGCCTTTACGTCGTCCGGAAATAAGCCGGTTTATTTAGCCTTATTTATTAAGGCGGTAAAGGGCCTGGTAATCGATAAGAAGCCTTTTATAAATCGACGGTAAAAGTTCGCAAAGTTAAAAAAACGTTATAATTTTCGTAATAATTTAAATTATTCTTATTATTAAATAACTTTTATTTTGTTAGGGTTTATGGTAATATCGTTAATAAAAATTATAAAGTTTAAATATCGTATTTTAATAACGTTAAATTTATATTTACGGATATTTATCGTTAATCCTGTATTAACGAGGTAACGTAATACTTTCCGGATATAACTTTTATATTCCTTTTTATTTTTGTTATAAATTAAGACGTCGTTAAAGTAAGTTATAATATATTTATCTAATAGGTTAAATAGGGTATAATTAATATAATATTAAAACGAATTAAAAACGTCCGTTATGCCAAAATTTGTTATAAGATATTCGAATAAGCCGAATCGGGTTATAAAAACTGTTTTTTATTTGTCCTTTAAAGCGATACGTAGGCGGTTAAATGTTGTAACGATGTCGAACTTAATATATACGCGTGTCGAATAAAGGGCGTTTAAAATTTCGCGGATTAAAGGGATTAGGTAACGGTTTTTTACCGTAACGTTATTAAGGTCCCGGTAATTTACGTAAATACGTATGCTATCCTCTGGCTTTTTAACGAATAAAATAAGGGTTATTGCAAAAAAGCTGCTAGAACGGATAAAACCTTTTTTTAGGTGGTCGTCGATATACTTCCGTACTGCCAGTAATTTATGTGGCGATATGGCCTGCGCCCAACTATATGGCGGCGTTTGGTCCGGAAGCAGCTCGATTTTATGGTCGAAAGGTTGATAAAGCGGTAAAACGTTAGCGTTACTGGATATAAACGTTTTTATTAAGTCGTGATATTTGGGAAAAAGCTTTTCCAAGATTTCGGTTATTATCGTAAATAACTTGTTATTTAAGTATTTCTGTATATTTTCTTCGGTTATACGGCGTAATTAAGGCGTTTTAACGATTTAGTTATAAAAAGTCCGTAATTTAAAGAATATAATATTCGGATTAAGGCTGTCGTTTTAAATAAGAATGTTACGGAAAACTGCGTTAAGTATTAATAACGTTATTTTATTAATAAAAAACGGCTATAATGGAAAAAAGGCGACTTTGCGTAAAGTATCCGTAAGGGCGATAAATTTCGCTAAAAATATTAAATTTATTATAACGTCTTTTATACGGCAAAACGTTAAAAAGTTAATAATATAAAAGGAACGTATTTTAATTAGTACATTAATATTTTAAGGGGAAAAAGGTAAAGTAATAAAAGTAAAGGATATATTTACTAGTATTAATAATAATAGGATTTCCGATATCGTTTCGTTGTCGATACGTATGGTACTTATAGTCCAATTAATTAACGGATTATATTTACGAAATTAAGGTAATCCGAAAATAATATCGGAACCGTTTAAAAGTTATTAATATAAAATAATTTTTTTTGCAATAAAACTTATACGGAACTATAACGTATACGCGGAAATAACGGCGTTAGTTACGGTACCGTCCGCTAGCCGAAATTAATAAAATCGGGGAATAAAGTAAAAGGGAAAGTTATTTTAACGCATAAAGTTATTATTAATAAATCCTATGGGCAAATATCCGTAATCGACCATAAACCGCGCCGGTAACGTAACGCCACCGGGAAGCTGTAATTAAAACGAAAAAAAGAAGGATATATTTGGACCTATAAAATATATGTATAGGTCGGATTTATTATTGTTTTAATAATTTGGTAAAAGCTTTTAGTTGCGATTTATTTTGGAAGTTAGTTTTTTTCCTAGTTGGAAGGGCGAAGTCGGCGGTTGGGGCAAATAAAAAAGTAATACTTTTCCTTTTTATAATATATGCAAAGGTTTAATTTGCGCCGGCGTTATCTCTTTTTCTTACTTAAGGGTCTGCGGGAGCCGTTATTTTTAATGGTTACGGCGTTTAACTATATGGGTTTGGGTTCCGAAACGTTATTAAAGGGTTGCGGTGTTGGAACGTTATTATTAAAAGGTTTTCCCATACGTTTAAAAAAGGCCCGGTCCGTTATATTATTTAAAAGGTTCTTAAAGAGCTATATTTATACCGTATCATCTTCGGGATTAAAGCGCCGTATTTACGGAACGAATATTTTCTAGAACGCCCTGTTAACTTTTTGCTATAATAAGATAATACGTAAGGCTGGCGATTATCGGTTTTGGTCGGCTAGACGTATAAAATCGTTAATAAAATCGGTAAACGATATAAGATTTTATTTTAAGCTTTAAAAGTTTTTATGGGTTTATGCCAATACGTTGATAGTAATATAAACTTGGTTTAAAAATAATAATATATCGTTTACGTCCCGCTATCCGTACGATTACGTTTCGGGGTTTAAGGGTTATACCGCCACCTTATCGATCTTTTTACGTACGCGCAAATAGGCGTCGTCTTAAAGGCGTTAGGCGGCGTACATAATGCGGTCCCCAAGCGTTAGGTAGGCGTGCCGATTAATAGCAAATTTTAAGCGTATTAAGGAACGTTAATTAATATACTTTTTTTAGCGGACCATCGAATCCTTAACGTCTTTTTTGTATACCGGAAAGGGGTTAGTTTGCCAGTAAGGTATAATCCGGACGGGGTTATTACGAAGCCGTTAAAGGTTAGGTTGCAAAAAACTGTAAACCCGGTTACGGGTTTCCGGCGTTATGGCGGCGTTATTTAGGCCTATCGGAATTAATTCCCGATAGTTTTATTAAGGCGTTAATAAGTAATGTTGGCATAACGTAAAAAAATGGGCCTTATTAGGACGCCTATTTCGTAATTATTAAACGTTTGCGTAACTATATATTTTCGAAAACAATTTGGCTTACGCGTTATAATAATTATTCCGCGGTAATTAATTATTTACGGAATTAATAATTTTCGTATAGGGATTATTTCGCCTGTTATAACGATTATTCCGTAATTGCGAAACGTTATTATACCGCATTTTGTTCGTAGTTTAAGCGTTTATGGTTATTTTCGAATATTGCGAAAATATTTTTAAGGACTTTTTAAGGTTGTTCGTTAATTTTAAGAAGTCGACCAAGCGGTATAAAATCGTATATAAGGCGAGCCGTAACGGCAGCTAAAAAAGGAAATCCGTAAAAAAATTTTTGGGAATTCGTAAGTCGCGGGGGCGGCGCCTTGCCGCTATTTTGCGCCTATTTAGGAGCTGAAGTGTTGGCATTTATGGTACCTTTTGGGGTCGAAATATCAGGTAAAGTTATGGCGAGGTTGCGACGTATTAATAACGGACCTGGGATTTTGCGAGGTTTAGGTTGAGGCGTAATAATGGTAAGCTACCATAAAAGTTTGTTTTTAAAGGTGTAACAAACTGTTACGGCGCTGATCGTTTTTAAAGGCTGGGTAAGGTATTTTGTTGTTGTACGAAGAAGAAAGAAAGAACTATTTAAGAGGCGTGGTGCGCCTGCAGCGATATAGCGTTATGGCTGCTTAGCTAAGCCGTAACGTTGGTACCGTAACATCAGTGCATAATTGACGAGAGTGTCACGATTAAGCCCGCGGTTTAAGAGATAATGAAGGCAACGCAAACTGTATTATATGGTGTTGAATTTATATATATAAAAACGATAATGAGTGTCTCGTTTCCCTGGGGTTACGCCCAGTAAAAAATGAACTCCTAGAAATACATAACTAGTGATAACTAATTAATCGGCAAAGTTATATGCCCGGCTCTGCACCTTGTACCATTTCAACCTTTTTTTCTCGAGATAAAATCGTCCTCGATTTATCTGAAAAAATAAATACTAACGCAACTAACTCCTAACTGTTACGGTTCGGGGGTACCGTACAGCTCCAGGACATGTATACGGCTGTAAGCACCAGGATGATTGCCACGATTGCGATCATTCCACCGATCTTTTGCCC
>QJNU01001006.1:0-18773 GCA_004154915.1 Monosporascus ibericus | reverse complement strand
GGATAGACGGATAGGGGGCAGACTAGTGAAGCCAGGCACTCGGAACGGGGAAACGGTCACGGGACGGAACGGATGGGCTGGAGGTTACAGGGGCCGGGTTTTCGGGATGCCAGTGTCTTTCAGCTGCTGTACAGTGTTAATGGTATGCGATTAATACAGGCTTCCCGGCGATCCAGCAGGGGTGGCAGTGCTGAATTGACGTCGCTACTTTCTTTTCCTATTTTTGTCCAGGTTTTTTTGATAGAATTG
Source organism: Monosporascus ibericus (assembly GCA_004154915.1). NCBI lineage: Eukaryota > Fungi > Ascomycota > Sordariomycetes > Xylariales > Monosporascus > Monosporascus ibericus. Next base: position 18,524 of record QJNU01001006.1, on the reverse strand, counting down.
ATTCAGCCATGGAGGGGTAAAGCCTTGGCGGGGTAAGTACTACTGTATATCACCTCGTGTGCCAACTAGCCTCAGCAGTAAGGGGAGCAGACATAGCGCTAACCCAGAATGGATATGGTTCCATTAAATACCGGCTTCGCATAATCTGACTCGCTGTGAAAAGCTCAATTTTCAGAAGCACAGATCAAAAATGCACTAGCCGGTAACCGCTGGGGCTAGTTGGCACCCGAGGAGATAGAATAACCATCATGCTAAGGTAGGTATCGACTACCGTTAGAGTTCACCATATAGCACGTAACAAAACAAAAATAAACCTAGCTACTATCTACTAGTTAACCTCAGGCACATGCATATCCAAACTTAGCGAAGAACTAAGTTACAAGCTACTTATCTTACAGATCTAATTATGGGCATACTTGAAATAGGGAGGAGATAGGCATCACATGATAGTAGCCAAATATCTGATAGTGGGACGCTAATCGTGGGGCGTCATAGTTGAGCCAAGTAGCGAAAGACGATTTGCGCTGTTAGGAATCGAACCTAACTCGCTATTCGGCTTCACCTCTAGTCATCCCCGTTGGAGTTTGAGAATCGCACATATACGGAAGTTTTGGGAGAACTAAACGGTACCTACATCTGCGGGCACGCAGGGGGAGGAGGTACAATACGCTTGTGGAGAGCAGTCTGGAGAGCGTGGAGTTTAGTCTTGCAGAGACGATTTACCGTTGTGACTAATACTTCCTTCACCTCCAAGGCCCCCCGCTCTTCCCCCATCTCTTACCTCACAACCTGAACCAAAGCGTGGGTCTCCTGGACTCTCATGACTATGGCCCCATACAAGGTCAGCATTCGGGCACTATCGATAATGGCGCTCTCGTATCTATTATTATTGCATCGCAACCGTCCCAATAAGTGCGAGTGTCCAGGTTTCTGTGTATGGTGCGTGTGGGGTTGGCGAAGAACATCAGCAGGTATGCACCTCGTCCATATCTAGGTGCTGTACATACCTAGTAGGTATGTAAGGTAGTGATACAAGTGGATTCATGTTGCCGTACCACGTTCACCGCTGGCACACCCGAAAATCCTCTACCTGGGTGGTGGTGATTGGTTGATGGCTCGAATGGGCCGGGTGCCCTGCCATCGCAGGAGGGATGGCAGGGCGCGGGTTGGTCGCCTCGTGGTTTCTAAGTTTAGCAACAATCACTTCCCGATGCCGTCCCCAATATGCATGTCGTGCAGCATCGCACCGCAGCAGATGGGGTCGGGACAGGAGGGGGGAAGGGGAAGGAGGGGAAGAAGGAAGAGATAGCCAGGAACTGAATGGCCCCGTCTTACGGGCTGCGTCAGGCGAACAGCACCAACTCTGCATATACCAAGACCCAGCCTACCTTTGCTTCCCAACCCCGCCTCCCCTATTCCTGAAGTGGGATGATGATGTGACCACACAGATATTACATACTATGCGCATGCGCATATCTATACGCATATACACACAGCCCCGGTCTAGTCGAGCAATGAGTCGCGTAGCATATGGAGGGAGCATGACTGGCAATGTCCCCCACTGGAAGGGGCAAAGCCTTGTGCAGACTGGGCGCCTAGACCTGCCTGATCGCGTTTCATCCACGCGGAAGGGACCGTACTAATTTGAGGACCACCAGCTTGGATGATCGTCCGCTTGAAGCAGGTCAGACCCATAACTGGCTGCAAGCCATGGTCGTGTGGTGGGCCTCACCATGTCAGTAGATGCTGGACGGTCAAGAGCCCGCCAACTTCCCGCTGGGGTCTTGGGGGCGGCCGATCACGGTGATTGCTGGTTTATGTACATTCAATATACACAACTCTACCCGAGGAAGACCCGTAAGCGCGGGAAGAAGTGTATTCTCATGTCAAAGGCGCCATTTGCAGGCAACTATCAGTCTCTGGCAGAGGGAGAGGGTCGCGAAACGTGACATATGCCTTGAAGCGAGATTACATTTTTAATACATGCGAAGACCCCGTATGATACCTCGCCGATTCTGTGACGGTGCTATATGAATGAGGGAGGGCTATTATAAACAGGGTATCATTTCATCACACGCCGCGGTGAGAAAAATCGAACAGTCAACTGCCATCAAAATGCCCACATTAGAAAATCTTCCGCTCGAAATGGCGCAAGAACATATGCTCGTCAAAATCAAGAGGACCAATCCCGTCCGCTTCTTTTCAGGCCCAGTGACATACCGCTGCCTAGACCATGTCATTACCAAGTAATTTCGTCCCGAATAACCAAACCCGCGCCTTGCGCCAATCATGCTCTCGGATGCGTCGTCTCTATGAATGTTTTATAATGGAGGTGTCTTGAGGTTTAAGGAGTGGGGGTTGAGGTGGCGAAGCAAGAGGTATAATGCAATCCCTCTCATTGCTGGGACATCTCCAACATGCGTTGCATCTGCTCCTCCGTCGGATCGTCCGACATCCACATGCCCTTCTCCTCATCTGTCGCGTTGAGGAAACCTTCAGCACGTTTCAGGGTATGGACGTCGAGATCCGTGACATAGGACTTCCCGTCAGATAACTGCAACCGAATCTCGTTTTCCGTCGAGAGCATCATGTCGTCTTTGGCTAGTCGGCGTTGTCCATCGAATACGGCGATGACGCGCTTCTTCTTGGTCATCTGCCCTTTATCAAATCCCCACGACGAAGGATAGTCGCGTCGGTTCTTGCGACTCTTGCTCTTGGTGTGTAGAGCGACGCCCCCTCGAGAATGGGTCATACCCCTTGACTTCTGAACGCCGTTGGGAGGATTCCCCTTCTTCTTTACCGGCGACGTATTCTTCTTCCCTCCAAATTCTTCGTTCAAAGTGTCATCACCCTCGGCCATATCTTCGTCTTCTTCGTCATCCGAGGTCGAAGACGTCTGTGGCATCGTAAGAGGTAGTTGATTCTTTTCCAACGTTTGGTGCACCTCTTTGTCATTCTCAACCTCAGCCAACCGTTGCGCGTTGATGGATTCGGCGGGGTCCTCCTGCTGGACGATGCGCAGCACGCAGTCGTCCAAGTGCTCGTAAAAGTCCTGAGCATTGGAAAAGGTGGCCGAACAAGTCGAACACTTTCCCGTAGCATCAGACGCGTAGCCGGTCAGCTTCTTGCCGGTATTAGCCGTGGTTGACGTCATCTTCTTCCTCGAGTTGGGCGGGTTCTGCTCCACACCGTGGACGGCCGTCAAATGCCGCTTGAATACGTCCGCCCGGTTGAACGACTTCTCAGCCGCCGAACCCGATCCCGGACAGAAACCGCACACCATTGTACCCTTATAGTGGGTCAAGGTATGGCGGTTCTTGTCATATTTCCTCGCGAACCCTTTGACATGGTAATCGCACGTTTGGATAGGGCACTTCTCCGGCCTTTCCAGTTGGTGCGTCAGCATGTGAGCCTTGAGATCCTTGAATGTCTTCCCACAATCGGGATGGGGACACTTCTGCTTCTCCTTCGCCTCATCTCCACTATATACATATTCATGAGAGTGGAAGCTTGATAGGCTAGGACGTCTACCAGCTTGCGGAGGAATCCCGAAAGGGCTGTACTGCTGATAGCTTTGCATATATGGCGATTGTGAATCCGTCCTTATGGGAGACGCGGCGCCCGAGACGGAGAGAGCTGGTGAATTAGGGTAATGATTTTGGGGGGAAATGGTTTCGTAGCCCTGCAGCTGGGGTGGTATGGGTCCTCGGAGTTCAGGTTGGATCAACGTTGGATCTGTGCACAAAAGAGTCAGTACACAAATGCACGGCCACAGCTTTCTAGCATGACTCAGAAAATTTCGCCGCCAGCTCCAGCTCCAGACGACGGTAAAACATAGCCAGATACAGAATTGCACGCCGAACTAGAGTCCTTCGTCCCAGAAGTTGAGCTCCGAGTATGAAGCCCACTTATAATCATAGGAGACGATGTACCAGGAGAACTAGCAGACGCAGGGAGCGGACTTCCTTTCCTCGACGTCGGCGGCGAAACAGGCGACACAAGATGCATCGCGCCTGTATCGACTACCAAACTAGACATCGCGCCCATATATGAAGTGGAGCAAACCATAGTCCATGAAGGAGTTATGATGGTTCGTGAAATTTGCGCCAACTTACCAACAAAGCTATGCTTGCTATCAAGGGGCATGCTGAACTCTTCCATGCCCGGGCCCGAGTATGAGTACTCCGTACTGTGGAAGTACTCGCCATTGCCGACAATGGCTGGGCTCACACCCAGACCGGTGTGCTGATACTCTGGCATAAACGCCAGCTGACCAGGATTGGAATGCGGCGAGCCCACCGTAGAACTGGGTGCGGATGGGCCCGATGCGGTCGAGAGGTTGGAGGGCATCCGCAGCTCGACATCGTCGGGGTACATGCGAGGAGAAGTTCTGCTCTTGACCATAAAATGCGTCGCTTCGGTGTATATCGGTTCATATGCTGATGGGAGGAATCCTTCCGGTACACTTTGAGGAATGCCATAGGCTTCTGGGCTCATGTCCACGTCCAGCGGAGGCGAGGCGTAGCCGGAGTGTGAAGGGGGCTCTGGGTAGAGCATGAAATCTCGTTCGCTGTGGTTAGGGCGCCGAAACATGATGGTTGGCTGCTCCGCCATCAAGGCCATTGCTATGGCTTGAGCGGATATCGCAAGATATATATGGTGGGGATGTCGGTGAAGTAGCAGAACCACGAGCTATAAGCTGGGGTTCTCCACCTCCGTCCGTCTTGATGGGCCGACGATATGAGTCCGGAGAACAGCTCAGGTATGCTACTCAGCTCATGCCCGAAGATGGTCAAGGTGTTCCGTGGCGGGGTCAAGAGCCGTCTAAGTGAGCTAATGAAGGCCGAGAGTTTAGTTGTTAAAGGCGGGGAGCGTATGCCGGGGATTATATGTAAGGTGCAGGACCCTGGATCAGCGAGACCGAGTGCTTATGTTTACTTTCGCGTAGAGACCAGTTTCGTAATATTGATGCTTTTCTTCTTCTGTTGAGACTTCGGATCTGGACTGAAACGGCCCAGGGAAGACTATATATAAGCGGACCACGGACCGTTGGAGTGGTGATCTCCCCTGATCGCACTAAGATAGGACGAGGTATAGATACTGTGTACTCGCTTATATTGTTGCCCGTAAGAACAAGAAAGAGTAAGTCAATGGGTCGGCGTTGTCTGCCTGGCAATACTGACGATGGAGTCTGGTCAATTTGGGAGGTTCTCGGGGGCCTAGAGATTCATATACTCATTGGCAGAGAAATTACATAGCCGCGTCCTAGTTCTGCTGCATATATGCACGTACATACAATAATACGGGGATCTTATGTGTGGGTTGGTCTCGTAGGGCAGACAGACGCCAGAGAGAGGCGATTCCAGCACATCGCAAAATCGACAGGGGTAATCCTTGATGCATGTCTTACACTTCCCAGTTGGAAGGTATCTTGTATTAGATACGAAGTACTCGACTTCGTACGTACAGAAGGAGGGATGTAGACACGGATGGTACAGAGCTGTTGGGGGCTAGACCCTGGTGAGAGAATTGGAAATGTGTGTGTTGTCAGGCAGTGGCTGTGTGTACTTGGCTACAGCTGGCTACCCATATACATGCATACCTAGTATATCTGGGGCAAAAGTGGATTATGAAAGGGGAATATTGAATGTACTGCCTACTGGAGGTGTACAAGGTTTGACCCTGCTATACCGCAAATTTAACGACATTTTAGATCTTGGTTCTCCTCTCGCTCATCAACATCGACGCTACGCGGAATGGGCCTGGACCATGGGATGGCGTCGGTGCGCTCAAAGTCCTACAAACACCGGACGAAAAGGCATCCGATTGTTTCCCATCTCCGACTTGCGTCGTATATTGTGGGAGCACATTGGGACGCGTCGGAAGATCAACAGGCGTTTTCGTGCAGGATGTTGGAATTATATTTTGAACGGCTATTTTCTACCTACCTTAACGTAGAAGATTTGCGAGCGCCCAGTGGTTCTATGTGAAATCTACTTTGTAGTGCTCCATAGACACCAAAACAAGAGATTCATGGGACGATCGGGTGCCTGGGAAGCCAACTCCAGGCAAAGGGGGACCCTGAAAAGAGCAAAAGTCCTTTGCAGTTGTCTTAGACTCCACATGTACTTTCTTCGGGGTCAGCACCATATTGGTGCCAAGACCCTCGCCAATTTGCATATCTTCGCCCAATCCACAAGCCTCTCTACCTACCAGGTCACAAGTGTGCCAAGATTCCGCGCAGCAATAGAAAGAAGAAATCGGCGTCCCCTATTAAATCTCCCATCCTGACATGTGGAGTAGAATGCGCTTGCAGATGCTGCCCCTGCCGTAGCCGATACGTGCCAAAAGCAAGACCAAGGGGAACCCGTCAGTCGGACATGCCCCATGTCTTCTACATCATAGGGGGCTTGGAAATGCCAATGTGCACTTCCGTCCCGTCGGAGAAATCATCACAGGAGTCCCAAGGACAACCCTTCACAACCAGATGGCGGTCAGGGGCCACATCGATTCATCGTCGGGTATACATATGTGCACCATATGTCATACGTTTTATGGACTATGCCATCGCATAATCGCATCATACATCTCTCTGACAGTGCGCTCTGGCTGTGCTGGTAGAGCCAAGGTTATTACTAAACAAGGGTCATCTATAGGATCTCCTTTTAAGATGTTTCAACTGCTTGGGTACTCACAAATACATGACCGCGGATACTGTACCCTACTCTTGGATCTGAGGCTACTGCTTCTCTTCCCAGACTGGTACCAACTACTTCGTACCCTAGGTGAGACGCCTACAACAGTTTAACCCATTAGGACTTAGCCCAGCTCAAGAGCTATCTCGTCGCTTTGCCTCACGAGGCATGCGAGTTAAGTTAAAAGGTCGTCTGCTATGCACAAGCATCATTACTAAGCTAGACAGGCACATCCAAGTGTCATCGAAGAACGAGGGAGCAGAGAAGCCGAGACATCTAAGCGGTGGGGGCATATTGGCAGGTTCCGTAAGAACATATCTTTACTTCTTTGAACGATGGACGCGCCGCGCCTCTATCTCGTCTTTCAAACGGAGGGCATTCCGGAAATGAGTGAAAGTGAATGGTAACAATAAGCCTTCAACCGTCAACCGTAGCGCGATTAGCTCGGGAACCGCCCGAGGGTCAGTTCTCGACTGTTGGGGCCCGACAACTTAGCTAATCGCACGCAGGGCCAAGACTACAATGAGATACAAACCCGGCGTTGAGTGTGACGGGTTAAGACAATACTAAACCTGTTGTTGTTGCCAATCATAATGAGTGAAAGTTATCCCTGTCGGGGTTTATTTTTACTTTCGAAATCAATCCGACCAAACAACAGGTTTCTGCAGGTGGTCCTGAGATTATCGGTACTGCGCACAGCCAACCTTCAGTATGCCATGTCATGGGTTCTGAGCCCCTGCTTCGAGAGGCAGCCCAATCCCAAAATTCCCTGACCCTCCACAATTCCACTGTACGTTATGTACCTAATTTGCACTGCCCTTCTATTATCCTTCTGTCGCACCCAATATCGTCAATCCGCCTGCCGGGTACTGACTAGGAATGTTGATTGGCTCCTGGGCGCTGCATCCGCTTTATTGGCTGCATAATTCTATTCCTATTCATCAGGGTATGTACAATAATATCCAAGTTCGGTTGGCTCCGCGGCATCGCAACGGTAAAGCTCAATCAAATAAGCGTCCTATCCAAGCGCCTTTGCAAACCTCAGCTGCTTCAGGAGCGGCTATTCCTAATTTCGCTTCGCATATGTCCGACGAACAAAGGGGTCTGATTCTGGATACGGAGTATCAGAACAAATAACTCGCATAGTGACGAATTTCGAAGACGTATTCTACCCAGTCCCAATTCAGAATGGACATCGTAGGAATCAGGGGACGGTGCTGGTGTAACATACTGCGGGCTTACATGATTCAACCTGGGTTGAATGATGATTATGCCATGATTAAGAACCTTGACTGAGAGTTGCACAAGGCCCCGTCAATCAGTCAATATAAACAATGTGATTCAAATAGTTTCTCTTTACGGAAAGGTAGTATGGACTGTTTCAAGAAGCCCAAGGACTCATGATTGGTCAAGTTACGAGCTCTGGGATCCACATTGCTGTCCAATAAAGTCCCCCAGCCGTGTACCGATCCCAAAAATAGGATCCGGTTCCACCTTGATTCCCGTTTGACTCTGGGAGTCACCAGCCTCAGAAGTCAATGAACAGGCACATGGTGAGCCACTTCGTGAACGACGACTTCGATTGGATTAAGCCTCATCTCCACTATAACCCGATATCCGTAATCTTAAACTGCGTCGCCTTGTGCTTTCATATCTTTGTTCAGGCCCGTAAGCTTGGCAGGATGATGGCTTCGTGCACAAGTGGAGGGAATGCCGATTACGATGATTTAAGCTTCCACCGATCCGGATCCCCATATCTCCTGCCGCTAACGTGGAGCTCGTCATCGCGGGACCGCATCGTATGGCGTGGAGACCCCTCATAGAATCTTTTCCTGATGCCGGAAAACATAAGACTCCTTTAGAGTTGTGTAGTCGCACGCACAGTGCCTGCGGCTTGGTCGCAAAGAAGACCGGATCCAGCCTGTCTAAGCACGGGTGGTTTAGGCATAAGAAATGTACGAAGTACTGGCGCCGCCCAGGGAGTAGAAGATACTCAGCCCTATGCAAACGCAGGCTTGCATTATCGTAGAACGTGCTGTGCCACAAGCCACCTCCATCAGAAGAGATGGAGGATCCTGCATGTCTTGCTTACACTTACCAGGCAAATGCAGGCTGACTGATTCCAGGACGCCTTCCAGAACAATGCAACTGTAAGACTTGATGCCGGAACCCCAAGCGCGGAATTTCCCGCCAAGTGCATCTGTTGTTATACCGTACGCGCATATTATCCGTAAGTTGAGAATAGACAGGATAGTCCGCTGCCGTTGGTCGCCTTGCCGCTCGTGACAAGCCTGGGGCTAGTGAAGTCATCCTTCAATTAATGCAGCATCTCTGAACCGCGATTGGTCTTCGGATACATGTTCCATGGAAGAAAAGGGGGGTTTGCTATCTTACTTGATGCAAAGCCGGAGCGCAGTGACCACCTGCTTGGATTGGGGGCCATCTTTCAGAAGAGCCGCAGAGGGGGATGATGGGAGAAGTCGATGATTGGGAGGCGGCATGATATCTCTCCGGGCCAAGGGGTCGGAAAATAAGCACAGGGGTATCCCATGTGGTGTATGCAGCGATATCTCCCAAGCTCAACGGCTGCATGTGCTCCAAAAGGACCCTGCCAGTCCTGTTGTACGATACGAAAATCGGGATTGATGGAAATCATACGCTCCAGCTAGAGTCGAGCAGGTGTGAGTGTTATTATCGCGACGGATAGTCGGCAGCACTCGGTTCGGACGGATTGATTAACTTCAATCTGTTATGCCAATGCTCACCGTGGGGCCTGGCATCACGGGGATGCAGGGTATAACGGTAGGTAGGTATTGGGTCACATTCCTCTTGGGTCTTGCAGGCTCTCTAGAGCCGGAGCCTGCAGGCGACTCAAGCGAGCATTTCGCGTGATGGTTAGCGTCCTTACAGTTGATAGTGCTTAATAGTTTACTTTAGTTGAAGGAGAAATCTAGGCGTAATGGCTCATAACATATTCGTCCACCAGTGCTACCCCGAGGAATTCCGCGTCAACGATACCGCCTCAAGCTAACGAAAATGTGCCGGCCGTACATGCAGGGGACAACCGAAGACACACTTACTTGTGATGTGGCTGATGTCATATAAGGCTGCCAAGGCGGCATCCCCGAAACTCTGGTTCAAGCCACATCTTGTATGGAAGCGTCTCACGTGGCATGCTTGCCGCGATATCCCTCAGGGGTGAAGAGTCAAAACTTAAAACAGTTGGTAAAGATAAAGCTCGGCTGTATAGTCAAATGATTACCAATAGGCAGCCAGGTGGGCCGCAAATAAAATTGTAACGCCAAGCCCCACATAACCTCTTTAAGCTCTTAGTAGCCGCCGTGATTATCGCTATATTTTCTTTAACACGCGTTGTAATATCTTAGTACATAATAATAAACAGAGGATTACTTTTGAACAACTTGGCTTTGTTAACATTATATGTAAAATAGCCTAGAATACGAAGAATTATTGTATTACTTACGTAGAAGATCTATATGTATGTTGCGTAGCAGTAATAGAGGGGTTCCATTTTCTCTGCCAGGGGCCTGGCAGCCTTCCGATATAGTCACTATGAGCCATGTTTGTAGGCAGTTTCTTAAGGATAATCGTAGGAATGGGAGGTGAGTATTGGCTGCTGAATATATTCCGTACTTACTCTCTACCCACTAGGTAGTCACGAAGAGTGTACTGGTGCTTTTTCCTCTTAACATGGCAAAAGCCCTATGTACCGGGAACGAACAGAGACTTAGACAGATCGTCTCGGGTAGCATCGATACCTTCCATCTCCATCATGATCATTGCAATCTTATTCACCACGTGGCCGTCCAGTAGGAGTGGCTGTGAAGAATCAACGCTTTTCATTCTAGAGTGTAGTGTAGTGTAGTGTCGTAATGTAGTCAGGCCACCGGCAGACCGCCGCTCCACCATGCCGTACGATGTGACCCTGACTATAGATGCCTTTTACGCGTAGGCCTCATTGGCATTGATTAAGAATGATATTGACATTCCCAACCGAGCACGTGTGGATCGAGGAGCCAGGGGACGTACGCATGTTGAATGGACTCGTTCTGCCGCGCCTGGGCGCTGGGGCGCTTTAAGTCGAAAGAAGACAAATTTAGCGAGAACGTCCCTGGACCGGGTCAGATCAGGTTAGCGCTATAGCAAAAAACGTCTCCCGCGCAGTCAGTTTCCAGGTACTAGCGCTAGTGTATCGCTTGGCGAGCCCCCACATACATACCCTATATATCCAGGTCCCTTACATTCCCGTCTACCAAGGTACTCGGTACTTATATACGTATCATGGTACGTCCATCATTTTCAGTGCTGGGTACATGTTTACGGGTTTCATTGGTACATACCTATGTACCTCAGCAAAGTGACAGGTAAGAAAGCATGTAAGTACATAATGACGGTTAAGACAGCCCCGGGTACCCTCTCCTGTAGAAACCCGCTACTCTCGGCCGAGTTCGCAAGGCAGAATTGATAAAGAAAACCAATGCCCTTATTAATTGACTTAAGGCAAAGAGCCGCCAAGGATCTAAGTCAAAGTAGGCGCTATCCATGCACTACGCAGATCATCCTCCCCAATAGATGAATGAATCGACCACATAGTCGGTAAGCCATAGTAGATACCGCTCCCTCTGTAATCGGAAGGGACTAGAGCTAAACAGATACTTACAGGTAATAGATGTACATATCCGTATCTGGAGTCTGTGATAGGTGCATGTATCGGGTGGGTTCTTCATAGCGCACAGTTCACCATGCTGAATCCCCTCATGCGCTGCTAGCCTTATTTTCAGTGTGGGGAGCTAGGCGTTTTATTGAATCCGACAAGCATAAATGCACAGTTCCCAATCCATCATAGCTCCGAGGAAAGAAGACAGCTGAGAATGCAAGGTGTAGGTATTTTGCCCGCGAACGCCGACTACTCCGCTCCTCTGAATTTCAAAATGCACAACCACGTACAGCGGACATCGCATGGATGTCATAAAACGCAGCCAAGAAATCAGGCAAATCAACATAGAATCCGAGGGGATTAAGGGCCACCCTACTAGACCTTGTTATGCAACGAGCCGTAGAATTTTCCGGTGAGCAACAGGACAAGGGAGGACCCATGCTGAAAATGGTAGTTCACGATCGGTTAATTCTTTCAAGTGGCAAGTTCATCCAGATTCCTCCAACCCTTGTAGATGGTAGATGCCTGCGCGTTAGAACAACGCGAAAGTCTCATACTCCGCACACCTTGAGGGGAAGAGGCGAGTGGGCCTGTATACACTAGGCGCACCGTTCTGCTATCAAAATAATGACTGAGAAACCGCGGTATGCGAGCGAAAGGTTATAGTACTGCCAATCTTCATCATGTCAATCGTTAGTAGACAAGTCATCCGCAAAATTGGCCATTAGCGCGCCAAATACGGTTGATCCAGCGTTCTGGTATTCGCCCTTGTTGGGATCGCGATCCTAGGATACACTTAATAATCCTAGTATACATAGAATAATCATAGTATACATGGAATAACATAAGGGATTAATTAACGAGCAGGCACACGCAGGTGAACTGGGCAATTATCTCAATGTGATGATCTCCATCATCAATATCGTTTCCAAAGAATAGGATACAGGTTTAAGTAGGAACAGAGCTTCTCCAACGGGAACATGTGCCCCGTACAGCACCTGGACGAAACGACGATAAGGGTGGCAGGGCGGCCGCATCATTTCCACAAGTCACCAACCTACGTTTTAATAACCTATGATTATCCATCTCGGACCCAAATCGTCGGAATGAGGGAGACGGATGGACTCCAGGATGGCGGGCGATGTTCCATACTTCTGTAGACAAAATGACAGCGATCTGAAGATACCCGTCTCAGCCGGTCACGAAGCTTTAAAGTCCATATGGCCCGGTGTAAGTCCCCCTATATTTGATGACCGGGATGTGACGGTACACGGGTTTACACCATCGCATTTCCCGATTACCTAGACTTGGGGTGACTGCGCGACTACGCTTCCCATTTCGGTCGCGACTTCATGACGACTACGGCAGTACCTCTTCAACGGGTTTGATTAAACCAACCCGAAACGACCACAGCACTTAGGGAACGACGAGTTTAGGACATGTCAAAGGTGCCCTGGGCCTAACGCTTGCACCAAACCCCGCTTGAAAAATCATGAAAAACATGCCGATGTGTTGACTGTCCACGACCCAAGCCGGGGCCCGCCGGGACTATTGCCAATCAACCAGCCTATGTCGGATGCCCGTGGGATCTACGATGGCCTTCAAAAAGCCAGGTACCCAGTCGAATACATCCCGGAACGCCGGGATTCCCGTCGGATTGGTAACAGCTTGTTAACCCCTGCTTGGAAACCCCTGGTCGTTGGGTTCTCACAAACACATTTCAAACTAAAATCTCACTCACCCTAGGCCTCATGACTGCGTATTGCGACTTCCAAAGTTTGCAGCGAGGTCCCTTCCAGGGATTGTAACCGGCATTAGTGACTGGGTCCAAGCATGTACCATCTAGGCCCAAAACCTGGCCTATACAAAGCGTCTATTAAGCAAACCTCAAGGTCGCTAAGATCCCCGCAGCAAAGAGTCTCATTCAGAGCTGTCGAGTTGCGATCACCATGGGACTAGGGGATTTAGTCGGATAGCAGATCAGCGTTCCGCAGAACTGGAACTGATATCATCCACAAGTCGATAGTCTCGCTTGTGAATGTCAAAGGGTTCTTAATTTTGGTTGACATACGGATAGATACGGACCTTCCGTCGGAACCAAGGCAGCATATCTCCTAATCCACATATAATATTAAAGTTAGAATTAGCATTAAGGTACTAACCGTCGCCGGCAGAAGCCGCCGAACGCCAGGCGCATACTAATTAGTTGACGTTCACGGCAGCTCGAGGTTAACCGTTCTGTCGGGTCCAGCAGTCAGTGCCACTAGCATACTTATTTTGAATCAATTTGCCGGAGCGTCTTAGGTCTTCACAAGACCAGTAGGGGATTGGGTGATACAAGTAGCTATTATTAAACCCAACAACTCTCGTATCAGGAGGCCAATCGCTTATATATCCATATCAAGTATGAATACTTGTTACGCATGGATCCCGGAACGAGTCACCCTTATGCGACAAGAGTTGCACCTTCTGAGAATCACAAGGCTTCATGACGAAACTTCAGAGTCGCTAAGATTTATAACCAACGAAACGGGACGCACCCGACGGAAGCAGGCGAATTCCCAACACATATGTCCATAGCCTTCGACGTACAGACTGTCGCGAGATTCTGTGCCACTTCCCCGCACATGGACTATCGCATAGAAAGGATCAGAAGGGTAACATCGAGCCCCCTCATAGGGGCACGTGGCATATGTCGCGGCAATCGCATTTTCTTAGTGATGGTCAGTATCTGATTGGGCTCACCAAGAGCAAGTCAAGGGTACATTAATGTAGTAGGGTAGTATCTTGATCGGGGTTCAGGTCGCGCTTCGGGGACCTAATCCTCCAGTTGCACGGGAGATCGACCAATATCTATGAGCCTTTTGTGTTCCCTAGGCCTTGTCTCCCCAAGGAGCGGTCGGGCTTTCCGTCGATGGTAGTCGCCCTGTGACCAGACGAAGAGCACTTGGCTATTCTCTAGATACCAATCATCTACGAAATACTATGTGGCGTCGATCGTGTGCGGGAGGACAAACAGCATGATGGACGACCACCCAGGTGCACTTCTGCTGCAAGTGGCTTGGCAGGTAGTTATTATTTATGTACGTATATGGCATTTTATGGATGGTATATATAAAAATATGTGTCGCAAGTACTGCTTAAAGAGAATTCCGCTGATTTGATATATCCATACCTATATGAAGACGAATTAGACGTCAATTTGTTTCAGACCTACGTATATGCGGGTAGGGTTGTCAGTATATTGGTTCGTACCACGGAAGACTTCTCTTTCCATGGCCAGGATTCTAGACCAGGTCTTTAGCTCCACATCTCTCAACTGTCCTTTTAAGAGTTAATTGGCCAATTCGTGCAGGCTATGGTCCAGCAAAACTGCTTCTAAGGCTTCTCCGAGACGAATCACGGCACATCGCTCAGCCGCCGTCAATAGTGCTTGACAACTTACTGTATCATGGCCCCCTCGCGGCAAGCGTCATGGAACCCAGTTGTGAGGACAGTGCGGAAAAGCTGCATGTAGGGAAGCAATAACTGATTAAGCGGGCCCCTGAATGCTCAAGATGTTTTCTGGCGTTGAACCCTCTCCCAGCTTGGTCCCTATCTGGAGTCTCGTATCCCCTTGGAAATCCTGTTGAATCTCGCAAGAGGTGGCGGTTAACGGCTTAGTGCTGCCCGATTGAATAACCTCAGCAGACCGGTAGAGACCAGCCACCCGCTCCCGCCGTCGATCATACGCTACGCGCTTAAAATTACTGCTATCGTTTTAATCTGGACGCCAAAGATGGGGGAGATCATCCCCGGTTCACCTTGGCACCATAAGATGAATGCCCCCCTTGCCCCCCCCAGGAATCCAGGGCGAGAGCCCCAGTGGGTGCCATCCCTATAACAATTCGCTGTTATTGCTGTTGAGGAAACTTGCATTTTGGACTATGGGGCTCCTCCCTTGAATTCCTTAACCAGAACGGAAGGCACGGGCATTAGTGCCACCCACAATACGGAATGCTCAGGGCCTAGTACTAGCCCTCGGATACTTCCCGGTTCCAGGGTTGATGCCGCTTGTTGTCAATCGCTTACCCGATCCCCGGGAGGGAGAAGAGCTCCAGGAGGATTCGGCATTTTAGCCAACCCACCATGCTGCTGGCATGGATCTCCAAATGGACAGTGACGTAGCCTTGCCATCCGGGAGAAACGCCACGGACATCCCCACATGGTAAAACTGCACGAGGATGGCATGGTCAAAGGCCGGTGGCGTCAAGGGGTGAATTGTTTCTTTTGTGGAAGAGACCGTATTCCTTCCGACCATGACTCTAGTCAAGGCGGTTTGCCTTGGTCTCAATATCACGCTCATTTTTGAACCGTTCTAATGCGGAGTTACTCCTCCAATATTGAGCCTCATCTAGGACTTCTTCGGAGTGTCTCTGTGGTTCCCATTGTGAAACCTTCTAGATAGGGAATCTGGGAGTTGGCTTGCCTCGAGCAGTGATCAGATGTTACCGTACCTGCATAAACTTCATTTCCTCCCGATAATCGACGCGTGCCAGCTTACCACCCAGATGCTCGTCGCACGTTTCAGGTGATGGTTGGTGTGGTTGTTGAATGCTACCTGCATTTCAGGATTTGGATGGTAATACGGCTCAGCTTTCGCCCCGTTCAGCCCTCTTCAGCGGGAAGCTTGGTGGAGATGGTCAGATCCGCAGGCCCCCCGGTCACCTGAGTCCACACGTGGGCATCTGCAAGTTGCCATGCACCGACCTCGCCTCCAATCACACAGTCCAGCTACCCTACCTATTCCAAGCTCGCGCAGATCTCGACTCCATGGGCATCTAGGAAGACCATAGCGATTCCGTCTCTTTTAGGAAGGCCACTGGGATGACCCCATGAAGCTGCCGCTGGACTTGGAACCGGAGACTTGGGTACGCGGCCCGCCATGGACGGAAACACCGTCAGTATTTCTTGCGCTCCGCGGAAACACGTCCGCGTTCCCACTTACCGAAGCGTAGGCAGCATCGATAGCTATGGCCATGGCCCAGTCAAGTCAGTTAGTCGGCAGTAACAACATATGAGTTTGTGGTTCACGCACAACCGCTTGCCGGCCTCTCTGTCTATCGCACTGCAGCGGTTCGGGTCAGCAACAGTAATCCGACCTCTAAGTCGACTGTGCAGCACCTACGCGAAAAAGTTAGCTGTCACTTCGGTCGCACACGTAGAGTCCTCAATGCTAGGTTGCCAATCTCTTCCTAAGCATCACCGAGGCCAAGGCTGCATTGACTCAAACCTTTAGCATCAAGGCCACGAGACGACAACAAGCTAGGGTTGACGGTACTCCTATCCGGGAGGCTCTACCCTAACTGCTTCCATTAGGCAGCAGGTATGACTCCACGGTTACGCGTCAGTGGAGAACGTCGACGTAAGATCACGTACACCATCGTCGGACAGGTTATCTGACTTGGTGCCCATCTTATAGTACCCGATGTTTTTATTAAACACCATGTAAGAGGGTTCCTTAAGTCATAGCCGTGGCCTGGTTCCCCTTATTACATTCGTTCACGAACTGGAAGCCGATCTGCCCTAGCTTTTAATGTTTCCAGATTGCTTTTGTCCTGCGCAACCCATCAGCACAAGGGCAGGGAGCCTTACGGATGCTCCTAAATGTCTAGAACCCCTATCTACTAACAACCACAGAGAACCCGGGTACGGGCGTCAGCAGAGTGAGAACTCGAGTCCTACCTCGTCAGTAGCTTCCTTTTACGTACAAATAAGGTAGCCTTACGGAGTAATTTGACGTCACTGGCAGGCTGAGACACAGGGTTACTAGACCTGGGCTTTCGAAGAAGAGTGCAGATCACGGCGTTTAAGGGGACTATGAGATGCTGGTTAGGAAGCGAGCCTACATTTTCTTCCGTTCCCAAGGATAATGAAGAAAGGTCCAACATTTCCTGTAGCATGCTGTAGAAGTAGCGTGAAAGTCCTACTGCCTTGTACATCGAAAGGGATCTCCGACAACACTGTCATAGATCTCCCGTCCGGTCATGATACTCTCTCTAGTTTACCCTTCACGGAAGGGCGTTTGGTCTCCTCGGAGCTAGGTTCGAGTTCTCCTTCAACTTTGCCAGAATACGTAGAATCCCCGTGCGTTTGTCATCAATGCCGCCAGTTTCGGCACCGGCCAAGGTACTCATTCTAACCAGAGGCTGCCGACTACATATCTTGAGCTCCCAGATGTATCCGATGCCACCGGTACGGGGCGCTATCGTTCTGTTCTAACCGACCTGTTCCCGCTAACGGCGGGGATATCCTTGGTTCAGGAGTAGTCGCCATTCACGTGCATCTACTATGGTAGGATAGCAACCTTCACCTACTCCCAGGCACCTCTACAGAAAACCCTCGGTGAGCAAGCGGCGACCGTGGCTGCTAGCACCTGCAAGGGGCACATCGAGAACGTCTTCGCTGATTAGGTGCAGACGATGCCGTGGACATGGCCCTTGGAAAATGCCATTTGACTGGTGTCCCTGTCCGCATTGTCCTTGAATCAGGGGCCAGGTGTATTCATATATCCGTTTCCACAGTCTGAGCCGTAAGACAACGGCTTGTGTGCATATCTTCTCCGTTATGCGGGTTCCCTGGGCTAAGCATGGATTTTGACCTTATGCTCCCAATGAACAGCGGTGGCTACAATGCAATTCATTCGCGTGCTCAGTGTGCATCATGGCAATCAACTTGTATACTTGATCTATATAAGCCGGAGTCACGGCATATTCACCTGCGTATCTGAGTAGAGCATGACTAGCTACAGTATTTACACATTGACAGCCAGGGAGATTTTCAATGGAAAAGATACAGCACGGCTTAATATTTACGATGACATGCCTAGGAAGGCGATTCTCATGTGCAACCTACGTCAATATATGGTATCTTGCACTTATACGGAACCTGATGTGCCCAAGAGCACACACACTCTCTCTGCCAGGTGTGCTAATTTGGTCCGGAGTACCTCGAATCTGGCATTTCCGAGCCCGGCGGCCCTGGGATGAACCATATCAACCTTGATTTGGATATACCTGGACACCTCGGCCTGGGGACGTACGGCACCATACAGAGGAGCTTCCTAAGTTCAACTGGTGGGAGTTGGCCGCAAGAAGGGGGGGGGGGGGGGG
>QJNU01001004.1:0-18903 GCA_004154915.1 Monosporascus ibericus | reverse complement strand
ACAAAGTTGCATGCATATATCTTTAAAGTTGATAAAGTTATAGCTTGTTTTAATAAAGGTGGGGCTAATCCGGTCCGCTCAATTGTTTGGTCCGTTCAATTGTGTGGTACGTTAATCGATAAAGTTTTAATACTTTTTGCTATATATAATTACTATATCGTCGACGTAAAAAAATAAAAATATTTTTTAACGAAAAAAATAATATGGTTTATAAAAAACGAGGTTGAGTTTTAAATCCTTAAATATATTAATAAAAGTTTTTAGTTAAAATAAAGGCGATTTTTTTAATCCGTATAATACCTTTTTAATTAAAAATATTTTATTATGTTATAAATATTTTAAGGGCATTTTTATATATATTTTATAAGGTAGGTTTACGTTAACGAAAACGTTTATAACGTTATATTATTTAAACTTTAAATTAAACTTAACCGTAATAATAATTAAAGCTTAAAACGATTTTTTAGTAAATATAAATACGTATATATTACCGTATACGTTTTTAAGTTATTAATTATTTTATACGACGAAACGGGCCTTATATTTTTAAAATTAATTATGCTTATTAAACTTATAAACGTATATTTATATATATCTTAATAATTTTTTTTAATAAACGATTAATTAACGGTTTTCCAAAATTTTATTTCCTTATGATTTTGTAAGTAAACTGTTTCGATATTACGAAACATTTTTTTTAACGGGTATATATTTAACTTTTTATGGCCTTACGGCAATAATAACAAGTTTTGCTTATGTACCCGGTTTAACGACTTAAATAACGTTTTTATTTTTATTATATTAAAGCTTTTCCGATTAAAGTAACGCGTATTTCAGGTTTTTAATTTCCCTAAATTTCCGCAGTTTACCGGCCGGTTATTACGCGTATTTATAAAGTAAGTTATTCGTTTTGTATTAAATGTAACCTTTTAAATTTTATAATCGTTTTTAATAATATTTTTTCGGTTCGGAACGTACGGAAAACTTATATTTATAATCCGTAAGGTACCTTTATTTTTTATTATTATTTTATATTAAATAAAAGAACGGGAACTTAAAATTACCTTTATTATTTCCGCCGGCATAATAATCGTAATAATTATTAATATAAACGTTAATAACGGTAATAGTTTAAAAATCGGAAATAGTTCGAATAAAGCGGTTATATAAGGATAATTAATTTTATGCGAATAAGCTTATTTTCTTTTATTCCGTACGTTTTTTTCGTTTATATTATTTTAAAATTATCTTTTTAATCCAGCCGGTAATTAAATCCCGCTTAGATTTTTATCCTTTTTTTGGATATATATTAAGTGGTTATTAGTTTAATTAGGTATTTTTATTTATCGAAGCAAAATCTGTAATTTATTTTCCGTAATATGGAAAAAGTCGTTTTTAAAGTTTTAAATATTATTAAAAAAAGTAATTTTTTCGTTAAATTATACGTTTCGAATGGTAATAATTTTATTCGTTAATAAGTTTTAAATTTCGTAAATATTTGTTAATTAATAACCGACAAGGAAGTTAATTTATGCTTTAGAATTTAACTTTTAAAGCCTTTATTTTTTTTTATGGCGGTAGTTGTTATAACGTAAGTTATATAGCTATAAGTACGTAAATAAGTTTTTTAGGGTTTCCGATTAAGTATTATAACGCCGTTTTTATATATTAAGTAAGTATAATAAACTTTATATAAAGTTTATTAAAAAAAAAGTATTTAAGGGTACGGATATATAAATATATTACCGTTTTAAAAATGTATACGATTAAAAACGTTAATAATTTAGCGCCATTTCGTATTATAATTATTTTTTTCTTAATTATATTCCTTAAACGCTTTATACCCCCGTTTTAAGCCTGGGTATATAATGCTCAAAGTTTAAATCTGATATTAAAAAAAAGCGATTAAAATATATTTCGAAATTAGTAATTTTTTAAAATTTCGTTATCGTATTTAATTATTTATAAGAAAACTTTATTTTAGTTTTTTAAAACTTTTAAAAAATGTCGAAACGTTATAATTAATATACTTTATTTTCGGTTTTTTAAATAAATATCCCAAATAGAGTTTAAGTATTTATCGGTAGCGAATATAATATATTTATATTTTTAAGGTCTTTTTCGAAATTAATAAAATTAACGGCGATTTTTTAGCCTAATCGGGATACTTTTTTTCGAGGTTTATAACGTATTTATCTTTTCGCTTTCGTTTTGTTATATGCTTAATATTTAATTATTATAAAACCTTTTAATCGGATTTTTTTAATATGGGATTATAATTAAGCGATTACTTTGGGGCCTGGATAACTTAGGCGTAGGTGCTATATAATACCGTTATCTGTACGTAATTATCTTTTCGTTTATAAATTAACGTTTCGTTTATAAGTTATAAGGGTTATATAAAAGGTAATTACGTTAATATTTTTAATAACGAACTAATTAAACTGGTTTATTAACGTAATTATAATTTGATTATATTTATTTTAAATATAATTGTTAATTTTTTAATTATTTTATTAATAACCTTTCTTCCGGAACTATCAAAATAATATTAGGTTATATACGAATTTTTCGCAATAAATTATGTTATAAAACCGTAACGCTTTCGTACCGTTAAGGCTTTAAAATAATATATTAACCTTTCTGTACCTTTTAATCGGGACAAAGTTGTTATTTACGTATATTCCGTTATTTTATACGGTTGGTTTAAAATTTAAAAACTTATTAATAAAATTAAAAATATATATTATGGACCTTAAATATAAGATAGATAAATTCTTTAAAGGGTAAAATAAAACGTTTATAACGCTACGTTAATTAATAATTAAGAAATACGTTAAGATTCGTTTTATTCCTTTTAAAAATTAATTTACTTTTATAGTTAACTTTTTTATGATTTTCGATAAGCGGTTAATTTTTTCCTTTAAGGATTAATCGGTAATTATTCGATTTCGAACGAATAATTTTAAACTTTCGTTAAATCGGAAACTTTTTAAAGTTTTATTAAAAAATGCATAAAAGTATTAGGTTAGTTTATAATAATTACTTAAGTACGCTTTATACCGTATGCCTTATATATCTAACTTTTAACGTTTTCGTTTACTAACGTTTCGGTCCGTATGGGAACTTTTATGATTATTTCGTTTTAGCGTTCGTACCGGAATCTTTTTTCGTAGCTGAAGGTTAATAGGCTTGGTTTTTTTTTTAATCGGGATTATTTTGATTAGTAAGATCCGCGGGAATCTTATGGAACGTAAAAAACGTTACCTTAACGTTTTTCGATATAAATGGTTAATAAGTTATAATTTAATGGTTTAAAAGGTTAGCTGCTACCTTTTGGTAATTAATCGTATTATTATCGATTTTTGCTTTTTTTACCATTTGGAAGGTTATTATCCAGGTTTCCATAATAAAAGCCAAAGCTATATATAAGTTGTTAACCCATATAATCGTTATATTCGTTTTTGGAATATTATGTCGTTACCCTTAGGCTATAATTTCTTACCATCTTATAATTTATTCGTTTAACTTCTTGCCAGATTTCGAGGTTTACTTTAGCTTTTCGCGGTACTTTCGTTAGGTGTTAATTAATAATTTACCGTTATATACCTTGCCGAATTTAGCCAACTTAGCGTACCATTTTCGCAGGTTTTTCCCTAAAAGAAGACTTATTCCCTTAATCGCTGGAAATATAGATTCCAGAATTTATTTCGTAAAGTCGTTAATACCCTTACGAAAGGTATCGTACTTCCGAGTTTTGTAAATATATGTTATAAATTCTTAATTATAAGCTTATTTACTTTTGGTCGTTATTTTAAAAACGTTCGTAAGATAACCTGTAAGGTCGACGTTTTCGAATGTACTATCGGAAGTTGAGGTATTATTTCGCGTTTAGGGACGAATTCGTTTTTTCGGATATAAGGTTATATCGGGTTTTATAAGTTTAATAAGCTACGAACGTAATTAATCAAGATCGATAAAGTCCCAAATATTAAGCGCGTACGTTTTAAATTGGAATTCGCTTTTAAAGCGGTCCCAGTTTTTAGGTCCTTGGTAAATGATTTGGGATACCGATTATACGGTCGTTATTATTGTTATTAAAATATATTAATAATTTTTATTAATATACAGCCTATATCGTCTTAGTAATAACTGATTAATTAATATTTACGCGAATTAAACGAATAAGATTTTTAATTGTTAAATATAAGGGACATCAGTTATGTTGTTGTATTATGCTAGATCCGTGTGCTGTTGCACCCGTACAGCGTTAAGTAGCTTAGCCACGGAACATATATGAGCCGATCAGTAGGTGACCTTTCCGTATATGGGGTGCGCTACGCACCCCCCAGCTAGCTGACAATTGTTGCGAGGTGCTAAGAACCATCCGGAGAGCTTGTTCATCCGGAGAGCTTGTCTAAGACGTTAGGCTAAAAGTTATTATTTTTTTAACTTTAAAATAAACGAGATAATCGTTAAGGTAATAAACGGTAAAATGTAACAATTTATACTAGTTTATTCATAATTTAATATGTACCGTATATTCGAGGAACTTATAAAGCTTTAAGGATAATTATCCGTAATTGGTAATATCGGGTCGGAATTAATTATTTTCGTTATATATCTTATACCGAAATATATTAAGATAGTAAAAATATCTTAACTTTATGGTTATCCTGGAAGCCGTTTATCCGGGGTAATATTTACAGGCTTTAGCCTTAAAATTGTAATAAACGGGATAATCTTTATACTTTAAGATATCGTTTTAGATTTAAATAGTAATGGTAATAATAAATTCTAGTTAGAGAAAAGTCGAATTAACTCTTTTCTTTTCCTTTTTTGCCTTATTATCGGTTTTTTATTTAACCGTTTTAGCCTTTTTTAGGGGTTAAGAAATATTTTCCTTTTTGGAGTTTTTTTTAGGAGGAACGTAACAATCGTTTTTACAATATCCCTTCTTATTATAATTAAAACATTTTTTATCGGACTTATTTTTTAGGGCTTTTTCGAAACGGTATTTACCTTTTTTTTTAAACTTGCTTTTATCTTTTTTAATTCGATTATTAAAACCTTTATCGTCGTTTTGTTTATTAGTTCCTTTTTTTTCGAGGTACCGGTTAAAAATACGTTAATCGGTAATAATTACCTTATCGGTATGTTTTTTAAAGGATTTTATTTTAGGTATTATATATATTTTATCCTTAACTTAAGGTTTTAAGTTATCGTAAAAAAATAATAATACGTTCTTTAGTAAATTAAAAATTACGGCTAGGCGGTTAAATTCTGTTGTATATTTTATAGCTAATTTGGTTTAGTAAAACAAGTATAATTATTTTACCGTATGTTATTTCTTATTTAAATTTGCAAACATAATTTGCATTTAATTCTTAAAGTACTAGTAATCGTTAAGAATATAATTAGTAACATTTAAAAATTCCTTTAGGTAATTCTTTAAATAATCCTTTATAATTAATTCAAATTATAAGAAAACTCGTTTAATAAGCAGCTAAAAAATAGCTATTATTTTTTGATAATCCTTCGTTAAGAAACTTTGGTAAAACTTAAGGTAAGTTTTAACTTAAACGAGGAATCCTTTTATATTTATAGTTCCGTTGTAAGACTTTAAAGTAATTAGTTTATAGCTCTTAATTTCCGGTATTCCGTAATAGCTGGAAGGTAAAATAATAGTTTCGCTATATCGATTAAGGCCGAATACTAATGGTACTGGGGTTTTTTTTTTTTTTTTTGATTTTTCGGATAGGTTAAGCCATCCTTTTTTTAGGGGGTTAGAGTTTTTCTTTCCTATCCTTTTTTAAGGTTTGGATTTTGCGCAATAAGATTTTTATTTTCTTTTTACAGGAAAGCTTTTTTTTTCTTTTCTTTTTAGGCTTTAAGCTTTCTAGACCTTTAGTAATTTTTTTTTTCTTTTTTTTTTCTTTTTTTCCTTTTTTTTAAACCTTAATAATATTCTTTAAAGCCGGAGTCAAATGTTAAGTTTAAAAGGAAAAAGGAAATTTTTTTTATTTCCGGTCGTAAAAGGTATAACGTAATTAATTAATTAAAGAATTCTTTCGATAAAGGGTAAATCGTTTAATTTAGTTACTAATCCCTTATTAATTCGTAACGGGGATCGGGTATATTATTTATCTTTTAAACGTCGTTTTATAATATCGTTTTTATTAAGTTTAAAAAAGCTTGTGCCTAACTAAGCTTAGAATTATTTATCGGTTATTAATTAAGAAGTTATTAAAATATAACGAATTTATTATATATTTATTTAGAAGCATAAGTAATATCTGAAAAAGGGTCTTAATTTACAGGTAATAATAAAGCGAAAAATAATTTATTAAGGGTTTGTTCGTTAAAAACGTTTTAAAGACTTTTTTTACAGTAAAGAATAACTGTTTTTAGCTATAAGCTTAAATTAATAATTAAAAGGCGAAATTAAGTAGTTGTTATTTATATAAAAGATCTTAGTTTATATATATTCGTCCGTTCTTAAATAAGTATATCGTGGATTTATGTAATCTAAATGATTTAATTAATCCATCAGATTACGTAGATCACATTTTAGTAGGCTAAGAACTCCCTTCCGGAGTTTAGCCGTACTAGGTCCACGCTAGTCCTCAAAGGTAGGTCCTCTCGAGACAGGAACCCCGTTCCTATAATAATAACGTATACCGATTAATCGGTTTAATTAATTATTAAACTTAAATCGTACGATTTATATTAATAATAATATCGTAAAAAACTAAGTAATAGGGTATATAATAATTACGTTTAATAATAAGAAATTATTAAAGATAATTTAAATAACTAAGTTATATTATAAACTAGTACTTTATTTAAGCTATAAAAGATAACGAAAGTGTATATCATAAATTTTATTTCCTTAGACCTTTTAAATCCGTCCTTATTTATATTATATAAATATATGAATCCTTTTAAATTTATTAAATCCGTCCTTATTTACGTCACGTAACTTTTATTGGTTAATTCCTAGTCCTTGTCCCGACCGTGTTTCCATGTTGATAAGGTACTAGTTCGTAACATATCGCTAGAATCGCCTAAAACTAAAGATTAAAAAGGGATGTTTTGTTTTCCAAGGCGACGTTATTTGATGGAGATATATATTGTTAAAGTTGGGGTCAGTGCTTAGGGTGTCTCGAATATTCGGTGGGGCGTGAAGGGGCTGGTGCGTGAAGGTGGGGTCCAACTTAATTGCTCCGATAGCCTGCGAGATTAGACGGCACCCGACCACACCGCATAAGCCCGCCTATAAAGGGATACGGCATCCTAACTTTACTGTCGTCATTTCTTGGCACCAGCGTCCAGGTGATCTGAAAGATGCGCCTATCCATATGGGGCGGTTGGTAGGACATGATTCGTTGTGGCAGGCTAACTGTAAGAACCTAAGGTATTTGCCTCCATATAGGTTCGATGGCTTGATCCAATCGATCAGAATATGGTTTGGTTTGTCTAACATGTCCTGAGGGTGAGTCTCGTCTTACAGCACCTAGAGCGAGCGGTTGGTCGCAACAACATTACAATTCTTGGCATAGGAAACACTGGCAAGACATGCAACAGTCTATGGAATTGGATCTTAGTACTGTCCTGAGCTAGACTTAAGTAACAGGCAAGAACAACTATGAAGCGGATTCTCGGCCTAGGTTACTCTGTTAGAGTCATAAGTGCTTCTCGAAGAACTTCTTCATCTCGGCCACCCTTGCTACATCGTCGTGGCCGGCTTTCACGGCACACTCGTACGCCCTGCGGTAAACCGCCAGATTCTCGGAGAACAGCGGGCGCTTGTCCTTCCACCCCGTGACCCTCCTGATCTTGTCGCTTCCGAGCCACTGGCTCCACGCGATGAGACTGACGATGACGCCCGAGGCATTCTTCCTCGCCTGCTCGGTGTCTGTGAACCTGAAACCGCCCGGGATGTCATACTCCTTCGCGAGCGCCTTCAGCAATTTCTCCGTGGTCTCGTACGAGTGCGGTCCGACGTTGAACGCCTGCCCCACGATCTGGGACCGGTCCGGGTGCTCCGCGAGTGCGACGTAACCCTCGCCGCAGTCGTCGACATGCATCGCTGACAAGACCGTCCGAGGATCGATCGCCAGCTCGTACCCGTCTTGTCCTTTGGCCTGCTTGACGTTTGATGCGACCATCTCCGCCCATTCGAAGATTATCCCGTAGTAACTGCTGGAGTAGCCGTAGACGTTCGGGGGTCGCAGCACCACGGCGTCGAAGAATTCCGCGTTCTCCTTGTCAAAGATCTTCAAGGAGTACGTAGTCCGGGGGAGCACGAAGGGCGGCGCCTCCAGTGGTGACTCCTCGAGGTGGGGAGCGAGTCCGGGCGTCCCCTCTACGGGCGTGTATCCGTAGTCCTTACTGCCCGAGGTCCAGAGCACTAGGGGCCGGATCCCGTTCGCGTTGCTAGTCGCCGCGAGCGCGCGGAACAGCGTCACCACCTGCGCATAATGCGTCGGGTAGTCCTGGACGTGCTCCGTGCAGCCGACAATGACGTCCAGGGTCTTGGTACGGCTGTAGAGAGCGGAGAGGAAGGCCAGGTCCAGAGAGTCGGAGGACGCGTTGGGGGAGGGAAGCGTTCCAATGATGGGCGTGATCTCGTCCTTGAGCAGCTGCGAGGCTGCCTCGGGACGCCGGATTAAGCCGTATACGTCCCATCCGGCACGAACGAAGGCCCGGGCGACAGCTGCGCCAATGTAGCCTAGGTCGATCAGCATCTCCAAACCTAAGGCAGTCCGCGCTTCAGTTGACTCACCATTGGCTCCGGTAATGAAGACGTTACGTCGAGTTACCATTATGATGCGATAGAAGGCGAGGTACGTCAAGCAATCGTTCCCGGTTTAGCTCTATTGGTATTTTCAACTGCCGACATTCTGGATACCGGGTGACTTCAAGGACTCTTATATATTTTGCATATGGAGCAAATCCATCCGCGGATTTGTCATCCTGTTGAGAAAGGGGGTAAAGGAGACGTCAGTCTCTCCTCACTGGAGCACTTTCAAGCCAACTTCACGATGGTGTTTTGGGGATTGCACCAGGATATCATTACTAATCCCCTGTCTGCAGCGAGATGTGGACCGAAGGATGGCTCGATTCGGTCGCTGGGGCGGAGCAATGGTCTCTCCGTCTGCATGTCTAAGATGTTGTGGGGCCCAGCTTATGGCCTGATAGCCACTGGCCACCTTCGACTGAACAACGGATTCTCATACAATTTTTAGGTCTGCTGACATAATATGTGTTTCCGCCCCTACGATAATAATAGCTTTAAACCAAAGTGGTATAGACTGCGGCTGGGTTATAGAACTATTCGGTCTTAAATACAGAACTCTTCAATTCTTCCAACTTAGATCTAGTTCTTGTAAGAACAATCTTAAGTATAATTTACAGCTTTTATTGCACACGTGCGGTAATTGCGACACAAGATGGACAAGAACAGAGATATTGTATTTCAACTGAGTTTATACAAGGTCTATTCAAAAGCCGCAAAAAAGGCTGGGAACACTTAGGTGCTGAACCATAACTTCCTCCCCTTTCTAGTCTGTCTCAGTCCTTACTTCATTTGCCACCTATCAGCCCCGAACGATTTGAGTCAAGATTTCTTTAGAATACGATAAGAACATGCAAGAATTGTCTCGCATGCAATGGCAGGTTCTGTGTAGCATTTTCACTGAATAAACATGCTAAACAAAGGCAACAGCGAAGGAGGGGGCAAGTAGTGGTAAAGCCAAGCCAGTTAAGGGGTTGCTCCCCACTACGGGGACAGCAAAGCTGGGTAACTTGTTCCCGTCTACCTAAGCTAGCAAGCATTACCACAACTTTCTACACACGGTTACCAGCTTCGGCTATGTGGTATATTAGCCGATGCTCTCTCTTGCGCAGTCTACAGCTACTATATCGGGACGATAGGGGTTTCTGGGCTCATGCAGAACTGCTTTACACCCATTCGCATATCAATAAGGCTACATAAGACGGGAAGATCGACATCAACCGAATGTAAGTACCATAAAGTCAAAAGAATCACTATAAGGTGTATGCCAGTAGCTGTATGTATGCCAATATAAACAATAACATGCAAGAAAGTGTTAGCATGAAACCATAGGGAGACTTTTATATTCACGGTCATTATCCTGTATCTGTTAGGCTAAAGCATGTCTAATCACTTCTGTGCAGGTAAAGGTGCTTTGTAGCCTGGTTGGTATTGTTTGGCAACTTGATCGAATTCGCCTGGGCCATACCGCTGGTTCTGCCCGATACATGCTTATAAACGTCTGAAGCACATGTAGATAAGACGCTCGGAGCATGTCCCTTACGTCATAAGGCAGCTATACAGTGGCATGATACTCGCTACCATGGTGATGTCCTTAGACCAGGGGGACAGAACGATATCAACAGGCAACAGCAGGTGAGCTGTTTCGTCATAGGCCCAACCGATATGTTTCATCTTTGTCACGTGGCACCGTGCCAATGGAACAACTGAAATAGCGGAATTCAAATGCATACAAATGTGCGTATCTAAACGCGCTGCATCTTACTTAGAGTTGATGCAGGACGCGGTTGCCTGTCTTGCAACCTGTATGTACCTTCCCTAAAATTTCGGCGAGTCCAGCTTGAAATCGTCGGCGGAGCAAACGAAGCACCTCTCCGCTCTGCAAAATCCATCACCTCTTTGTCAAGTTCTAGTTCTTCTCTGATTATCTTCGCCGGGATACCTCGTCTTTTCTACTAGTCTTGTCCGACTGTACTCTTCAGCCAACTGCCCACCCTGACATGTGGACGATTGGTTGTGGTCTACCTGACGGAAAGCTGAACTAACGGGCCGATCCCGAAGACTTCTACCGGATCACTTTCTGCAACCAAACTGTCTTGCAGTCGCGTGTTCGTTGCCTTGATCTTTCTTGGTTATCCAAAATGCCTCCCGCCCCTTCTTTTGACTACTACGCTGCGCTCCAGGTGGAGAGCGCAGCATCTGCTCAGCAGCTTACGGCATCTTACCGCCGGTTGGCCCGTATCCATCACCCTGACAAGAATCCAGACAAGACTGAGGAGGCAACCACAGCCTTCCAGAAGGTACCTGGTTTCTCTAACTCTCACTAATACGCCAAGTTCTACTAACCTGTGTTGGTGTCTCCTAGATCCAGGAGGCATACGAAGTCCTTAGTGACCCTGCCCAGCGCACCCGATATGACGCGCGTTTGTCTTCCGCATCTCGCCGCTCCGCTCCCTCCGCTTCTGCAGCGTACGCTGGTGAGAATGATGCGGACGACATTTTCCGCTCACGCTATGATCCTTTTGGCTTCGGAGATATTCCCGGTTTCTTCAATTACGATTCTTGGCGTGGCGAGACGCGCCCAGGGGTAGATCCCTATGACGCTTTCTACCAGCGGGAGCGCGAGAGACGCGAGGAGCGCGAGAGATCCCGGGAAAGGGTTCTCGAATCTCTCCTTGCAGCTCGTCGCGCACGTCAGGAGGCCGAGGATGCGGCAAAGAGAGCCAAGGCCGACGCCAAGAAATCCGAAGAAGAGGCTAAGAATGAGGCGAGGGCCAGACGACAGAGGGAGGAGAGATCAGCACAGGAGGCCATCTGGGAGAAGAAGAATGCTCGTACGAAGGATGAGAAGCTTCGGACCTGTCTCCATTCAGAATTCTGCACCAAGCTGCCCCAGAAGCAAAAATTCAAATGTGGCTTCTGCAACACTAAGAGAGGCATAACTGCCTTTGAGTGTCCCCATTGCGCTACCTTCCTCTGCCAGCTGTGCCTGGTCTACTTTGCTAGGGAACGGGATAGGGCGGAGAAATAGGACGACTACAGCCCATTCCGGAGCCCGCCGGGCGGGGGAGCTTGTTTCCACTGTGGACAAACGGGTCACAGGACTCTTGAATGTTCTCTTCCCGTCTAGAAAGGCCGAGGAGCTTTTGTCCACTATGGACAGACAAGCCACAAGAGTCATGAATGCTGAATGCTCATGGTTCCCCTGGAAATGACGAATTTAGCAATCGAGATCGTTGAGAGGATAGGAGGGTGGCAAGGGCGGATAGGAAAGTCGGTCAGATCTGACCAGTTAGAGAGCGGCAAAGACTGCCGCGCTCCGGGGTGTCATATGTGGGAAGTAGTAGTGAGGAAATTGTTGAGTGACAGCTAAAGGGCGTTGGGGGTAATGGACTTATAGATGGTCTGGCTTTAAAGACAGGGAGATGTTGCTACTCAAGGAATGCTCAAGGATTCTCAATAAATGTGCTATGTATAATTGTTCCCATTAACTTCCTCCGTGGTCTTCAAGTGGCTGACCTCTTGGGCGCCCAGTTTCTACGACCAGGTGTTGGTAGTTTGCGATGTAAAGAGATGCCGGTTAAGATATGATCTAATCACAACTCTAAGCGTCGACCCCCTTTAATATCTTCACTATCTCAATCAGATAAAGGCCAAACAGTTGAACCACAGTTTATCCCACAGCCGATATAAGGGAACAGGATAATAAAGACCAATAATTACTTTATTTAATTACTTAATAACTGATCATAAACACTTGGAATAATCCGGTTCCTTTGTAAATATTTAAGAGTTAAATTAGAAAGAAACACAAACGCCGAGACAAGGTGCTAGGGTAGAATCAGTGTATTGAAGTTGGGTGCAGAGCCATGACACCATGCTCTAAACGCGTCCATCGTATGCAACTTGATACTGTACTAGCGCTTTGATTACCGCTACTTAGGTATACTGGCAATAAACTCGGTGTTGGGAAGGAAGGGGGCAAAAAGAAAGAACAAAGTCGATAGGGCTATCCCAAGTAGCTTCCTCTCATTTACCGTAATCCGCCTTACCCTACCGGAAATATCGCACCGCTTACTCTGCGAATAGAAGTAGAATTTCTCCAGCTGCTCTAAGCTGGGATAGAATAACCAAGGATGTCACGTTTTAGCACGTAGGTTGTGTCACAGTAAAAGAATTGACATATATATAACGCTATTGCTAGAAATCCAATAGCGGCGTCGCTTTTGCGACAGGTTGTACAGCCGCTTACCGGCTGTCGCTTTAGCTAGGGGCTAAGGGTAGCGGTTAGGGTTGTGAGGCTGCGAATACAAGTAGAATTTCTCCAGCTGCTCTAAACCTGAAATAGAATTATTCTTCAGTATAATATCAATTACTCCTGTAATCACATAAGAGTCCGTCAGCTTCATGTGGTTAAGGTTAGGGTCAGGTCTCTCTGGGGGTTGAGGTCTCGCGTGGTGGCCGGCGAGATGACCCTTATTCGTGCATATGTAGCGTTGACACGTGCAGTGGTTTGGTGTTGGTGGCGTTGGCAAAAGTGGAGTAATGTTCTGGCAGATTACCAGCTTGGCTCGGTTAGTGCACATATTAGTTGGTATGGGGAAATGAGAATTCATGGTGGAATTGCAAAGGGCATTTGCTCCGGCCGGTTGGCGATTTAGGGGTATGACACGCCCTGGCCGGAGAGTACCCACCGCAAAGCAGGGAACAAAGCTCAGAAGCCGCCGAGGCAATCTCAGCTTCGATGAAGGCCTCGATCTGCTTCGGGTCCGGCTAGAAGTTCGCAATCTTGAAGCGACGTCTCTCAAGATTGATCCTAGGATTCCTGCGTAAGCTTAAAAGCTGACAATAAGGAAATCATCTCGAGATCCATCATGGCTTGGTTGATACTTGACCCCGTCGCTGGGATGACAACTTTTGTAGATGAAAGGTTAGAGTAGCTCTTCACCATTGCGTCCTTCAGGGTCAGCAAGGTCTGCTTGGCGGTAGAGTGGCACCCATCGTGGAGAAACACGTGCAAGACG
The DNA here is from genome assembly GCA_004154915.1 of Monosporascus ibericus. NCBI lineage: Eukaryota > Fungi > Ascomycota > Sordariomycetes > Xylariales > Monosporascus > Monosporascus ibericus. The sequence goes on along the minus strand of QJNU01001004.1, from coordinate 5,079 downwards.
TGAGCCGACCTTATGGGTTCCGATCAATACGTGGGCCCGTTGTTTCAGCGCACGGAGCAGACGCCTTACTTTTCACGGGCGGGCGGGGGCCATGACCGCGATCTTCGGGTCCACCTCGGCTCTGGCGATTATTTCCAGAAGGTCCTGCAGGATTGGCGATCCCACGGGGAGGTTGTGGTTCATGGTATCTTCTACGCGGCCTGCGAAGCGCTCACGGTATTCAGGACTCTTCGTCAGGCGGCCGAAGTTCAGCTGTTCAGGATCCATATCGGAGTGGTGGTTCTCGTTGATATCTGACGGCTAGCAGTAAGAGGTATTGGCCAGATGTCGCGGCAGGTTCTCCGCCGATGGCATAGGAGAAGGGTTGTGGGCTAGAACTTGTCTACCCTCATCTACTGGCCTATGTTGAAGGCAGCTAGTAATCGGAAGAGCCGCCCTATTTGCAAACTGTGGGTCTTGGGATGAAAAGCGATAGAGGCTACTTGATGACGGGGGGAGAGATAGGGAGCAGATTCACTTCAAATGGCGGGCGAAATCAGCTTGATCAGTTCCTCGAGATTTCTCTCTGCCCCCTTTCTTGGTCCATGACGCGCAGAGTCCCAGGTCAATAAACGTTTGCAGCGCGGCGTAGAAGACGGGATGCTCGAAGCAACAGCCCCAGGCACGCTCGCAAGAAGTCTCAACGCGAGCTAGAATCTGGCGTGCGGCAGCGCGAATTTGTAGTGTTCAAGCTCGTTGACAGCATCCAGAGACGCGATGATATCTTTAGCTTGGTAGGCCATTCTCTGAAGTTTAAGGGAAGCAGACCATTTTCTGTAATTCTAATTACATTGAGACGAGGTCAAGACAATACACAGGGAAATGAATGCAACTCCCCCTGGCGGCCTTTATACAAAGAGGCTGTCGTTCCCTGAGCCGTGCTCAAATAGGAGAAGTGCTTTCGGGCTGTCGGGACTGCCGACTGAGCATAGAGCGATTGGACCCTGAGATTATCATGAATTACACTACACATGGCCTGTTGCGGAGTCGATATGCACATCAATTATGGTCCACACTAAAGGGTCTGTGCACGGTCGTGCGGAAGGTAAGCTTTGCTCACCATGTGACGAGCGAAACTGCAGGAATTCGGTGATCTACACGAATCTTGCATATTGCGAGCAATCAACCTGACTTCGGAAACACGGAAGCTTGACTAGCCGGATAAGGCTGCTTATACTTCAAAATTGCCCAACATGCTCAGCTTGCCGGCATCATGGACCTTCAAGTACTGTAATATCTCGATAAATTGAGGGGAAGATAATGCAACTCTACGTGCTGCACCTCGATCGATAGGCTATGCTATCCGAAATCGCGATCGGACCCCCACAATGCCCCTATTACGTGGGACGCTTGGTAGTCTGGCCATTGGCTAGCAGGGGGCAATGGTGAATGCCCCAGATGCCCACTTGTCACAACTCCGGGGCACCCCTCCATCAAAGAAAATCGACCTAGTCGTAGAGTCCCATTTTCCTTTTTGAAAGGAATAAGTCTAACCGTTATTCTAAACCATTGGGATTGGTTAATATAATCCGGTCCATAGAGCATGTAAAATCTGTTGATAAGGATAAGACGGCGTATGTTATTAGTATGTTATTGTTATTAATGTCGTATAATTATGAAGGTTTGTGACGGTGTCCGGGGGGTTTGGTGTACTGCGTCGTAGATACGAGTCTTACATCTAGTTAGGTATGTTCCAATAGCTAACCTTTTCGCTTTATAAATCAAATCTTCGGTAGCAGATAGAGTTGGACCTGACGCTAGGGGCTACTTGGCGGGGATATTAATTTTCAGCCTGAACTCTCGGTAATACGACCCACGAGCTTAATATAGTGGGTCGATCGGTACTCAAGGGGCGGGCCAATCGGTGTTTATTGTCCTAAGTGCACTAATATCTTGCGCATTTTGACCAGTATATTGACAGGCCCTCGCATCTTTATCCGGGGCCGTAGAGCTGCCTTCCTGCATAGGGACTGCATGATATACGCTTCGAGCACGAACCTCGCTTGACAGTTCGATTTCTCAGTATGTTAATTAAGATGGCACCTAAAGAAGGCCTGCTGTCACAAAAGCGACGCCCGTTATCTGCAACAGCATTATATATAAACCACACTTAACTGCGCATACCCCAAGATTTGGCCCAGACATAGGGCAAGATCAATATCGTAACATCTTTCATCTTCCGCCTTCGTTCATTATGGCGCATTCTTTGTCAATTTCTTGGATCGAGATCCTAGCCTTCAAGTTTACGCAGAGCAATAGGATGTTCCATTATTACAGGGAACTTGCTTGACGCGAACGCCACCGTCAGACCATATGACTAGCACCTTAGCGCAAAGCGCTTGCCCGGCTTACCTGCTGGTAGGCGACAAGACGCTACCTGCAACAACTCCTAGCGGGTCTTACCCCTAAAACGGAAAATAAGCGTACTGTAGCCGGAGGGAATGCCCACTGAAGATGTTCCTGCAGAAAAATTGTTGCACCTAATGTCTTGTCGTCTTCCGGCAGATAGCTCGAGTTGGACTACCCACCCCGAATCATCAGTCGTACCGAACCTAACCGGCTTGTTAGCTGTCGCCAGAAATGGCCCCACTGTTCTGGTGTTTGCAATAGCGTTCAATGTAACCACCCCTGACTGTGACCGTCTTGGACAACATCTAGTAGGAATTCTTGAGGTTGACCGTCCACTTGCGAATCAGGGCTAAAAACATCGTCCGACCCAACAGAGTTCCGTTTTCGAGTCAAGCAATATGTTTTGGCCCTGACCGGGATGTTACACATTGTCGACTCTTTCATCGTGTTGCCGCTCTCGACTGCCATATTGTCCATTCTTGCCCCTCCTCCATTTTGTGGATCTGATTTCCCTGCCTGGCGGCGTTTGCCACTCACGCAGTGGGATACTGCCGACTGTCTTTCCTTCTAATCCTCTTCTTGAGGCTTGAAGATGAGTGCCTACGGCGGTTTAGGGCCTATGGTGAACGCGGTGCTGTCGCTAGAGGTGGTTATCGCTACGCTTTTTGTGGGTTTGAGGTTATATACCCGAAGGTGTATCCTTAACACGATCGGTTGGGACGACTACCTTACCGTCAGCGCCTTGGTAAGCATATATATTACTAACATGCATTTCTGTCCTTGCAAAGACTGACGAGTTTTGCAGGTCCTCCACATACTTTTTACCGCCTTCGTCCAGGTGGCGACGAGATACGGTCTCGGGAGACTTGTTGCGGAGGTTGGCGACCCTGTGACCTATTCCGAAGCACTCAAATGGGAGGTCTTCGCTCAGATGCCCGGTATTATGATGAGCGGGGTCGGCAAGTGCGGCGTTGGGGCCTTCTTGCTTCGAATTATACGAAATAAGTTTCAAATCCGTTTGATCTGGCTCCTTATGGGGTCTACGGTAGTTATCACACTGTTTGCTTCTATTACGGTCATTATCCAATGCCTGCCTGTTGAGAAAGGTTGGAATCCGACTGTGGAGGGCGAGTGTTGGATTGACTTCCCCGTAGTTGGCAAAGTGGCTTCATGTAAGCATACCGACCAGTTCTTTACTCCTGCCCATCAGGGGGAAGCTAACTTCCGCGCAGCATGGTTCGTCGGCATAGACTGCGCGTTCGCTATCTTTCCGTGGTTCGTTATTTGGGACCTGAACATGAAGCGTAAGGAAAAGATCACTGTCGCATGCGGCCTTAGCCTGGGCATATTGTAAGCTTCACCCTCGAACTCCAGCTCGACCGGCCGAACATTAACGTGACCTGCAGCGCCGGATTATGCGGTATCTTGCGTACTGAGTCCATTATTGGCCTGAACCCAGCCGAATACATACGTGCGTCGCACCCATCCCACACCTGCGTTATAGAGCTAACCGCCATATGCAGACGAAACTGTCCCGATGCTGGTTTGGTCGGCCACCGAAAGTCTAGTCACGATCATGTGCTCATCGATTCCCGTGTTACGCCCTCTTTACGTCCGCTTTAAGTACGGAAGCAAAGGCGACAGCTCCAACAACAGCAGGTCCCACAATTTAAATCAGTACGGGAATCAGAATTATGCTCTAGGTTCTACCCGCGGTATCGGACAGCAAAGTGGCACGAGCCGTACAGTCGTGACCTTTAATGGAGACAACGCCAGCGAGGAGGCCATACTCCGCGATATGAATGATCAGAATAACGATACCGGCGGGATCAAGAGAACAGACGAGATTTCGGTTAGCTATGAAACTCACGGAAAGCCGAATTAAAGAGCTCGAAGCAAGATTAGGTCCGATCTTTGCAACTAATATCTGCAATTATCGTAATATGTATTCAGGATATGGTTGGAGTAAAAAGGAAGATTTAAATATGAAAGCGGCGCTCGGGTGTTATGGGCCAAACGCCCATGCAGCCAGAACCCCGGTCGGGACAAGAATTAAGGATCCTCTGATGACGCCAGGATACGTGACATGGATCCGGATGGATCTAACGGATCCAAGGGGATCTATGCGGGTCCGTGTGGAATTGGAACCGGAGTGATCCTTCGGATCCAAGGGGACCCAGTAAACAACCAGTGTGGTATGGACCGGGAGTGGTCCATCGGATCCAAACCGATCCAACTTAGGGTATATACTTTCATTATCTCTCATATAGTCTAGATAGGTCACCAGCTTGTAATACAGCTCGGTTACCCAAATCACCCTTGGTTATCTGCCATGACCAGATATGAGATCTAATAGTGTCTTACCATAGCGTGGGGCCGCACACTTCCACTTTAGATCAGACACCAGACGTGACTAGTACACTCGCATTACTCAGAGTCCCACGATACTACTCCCAAGATTAAACCGTACGACTAGCTTTAATAGCAGGTTAACTAGTCTAGCCGTCACATCGGGGTTTTATTATACACTCTCGCTCTTCCTCACAGATACATCGGAGACCTTGTGACGGTGTCGCCTTTAAACGACTACGTGTCGGATACAGTGGCTCTAGGTCGGAAGGAATCGGTCCGTGTGTCGCGCTAATGGGTGGAGGACACAGGGGTAGCAGCTAATTTGTATGAGAGATTAAT
>QJNU01001003.1:0-18935 GCA_004154915.1 Monosporascus ibericus | reverse complement strand
CCTTGCTGGCTCGTTTTCCAAAGTACTGTTGTATTACGCTAAAAATTAACCAATCAAATCCCAAATCCCCGTAACGAGCCAGCGAGGCCTGAGTTCATGTTATGCGAACAAGGGTCTCATTCTGTACATCCCCACCAAAATCGTCGAATCTCCTCCTAATTTTTTTTATTTATTCGAATAAAATTAACCTTTTAAAGTAAAAGGAATTATTATGCATCCAATTTAAGTCCGGTAAGTCTGATATTATTTATACGCGTCGAATATAAGCTTATATAAATACAGGAATTTTTTTCGATTTTTTTGGATGGTAATTACAGCTAATATGGCTAGGTTTAAAGCTGGGAAATGGGCGACCGCAACGCCCTCATGGCTGCGACGTAACAACCATCGGTCGCATCATCGTGCACCGGGTCTCCCATGCATATTCTGTATGGGACAAGCCCGTATATCAAATTTTTCGGCCGTACGGGTTATGGTTGTTACGTCGTAGCCCTGAGAAGGTCCCGGACTTGATTAACCGGAACGCCCTCCTAGCTGCGACGCAACAACCACAACCCGTACGGCCAAAAGAATAGCTGTACGGGCTTCTCCCATACTTAATTACCCTTGGAAGGTCCATGGAAAAATGTTAAATGCAGTGGTTGCGTTATCGCAGCCATAAGGGCGTTCCGGTTAGAAGGTATGTACAGAATGAGAATTTTGATTTAGATCTTAAATATCTCCGCCAAAGTAACCCCGATTAAGAAGTTATATATACCGTTAAAAAGCCCTTTTAAAGCTGTACCTCCTTATAATTTTTATTATTTTATAATTATTTTTAATTATTATTTTATTTAGGAGTTTTTAAAAAAGGGTTTTAAAATTTTGTATGGGAGCGTGCAGAATAAGGCCAAAAAATCACAACTTGATGTTAGGCCGTATTTTCGAGGTTTGTGTTTTCTGTGGGTACTTTTATGGGCCTTTTGTGGGTCGGTACTTCGAGCTACAGGTTTTTAGAAAGCCCTAGCCACAGCTGCGCCGCAGGCGCAGCCACATCCTCAAAAATAGGGCCTGACTTACCTCAGCTAGCTCAGGCCTCCCTGGCTCGTTCTTTATTTTCTTCGAAGTCACTTAAGTACCGCTTCATAACGCTAAAAATTAACCAATTAAACCCCAAATCCCCGTAACGAGCCAGCGAGGCCTGAGTTTATGTTATGCGAAAGAGGGGTTTGTTTTGTACATTTCATGATTAAGAAAAACGAAATTCTGTAATATTTTAATAATAAAACGTTTCTTATAGTTATATATATATTTATACGAATCCCTTTATTATGGCTTATTATTAGTACCGTAATGGTTTTGATTAGGACCCTTTTGCCACTTTTAAATACCAGCGCGTTTATCAGCTATAGCCCGAACACGTTGCGTCATTATTCCCCCTTTTAAAACACGACAAATTCGAATTTTTCCAGTTTTATCGAGTTACGCCTTTAAAACAGAATATACGTACGCGTATAATTAATTTCTGGCAATAATACCGAAAAACGAATTTAACGTTTAAAACTTTATCCGTAGTTGGATTTTTTGCGAAGATTTAAGTAAAGCTTTTAGTTTGATTATTTAAATTAATCGGTTAATTAACGTATTAAAAAAAAAACGAATGCAGGATAAGTTATTGGCATACGAAAGTTGGTAAGAGTTTATTATTTTTATTGATTAAGATCTTATTATAAGCAAATACTATAATACGTTATACGGGGAGCTTGTAGCTTTTATAAAAGGGCCTAGATTCCGCCGCCCGCCGGAAAATTTATCATTCGATATTAAAATGATCCATATTACTTTGGATAAAGGTTAACGATTTATAAATACGCTAGCTTTTAATTAGTTTAAGCTTTTAAATTAGGTAGTTATATATCTAAGGAAAAAGTGGTAATTATATATTGCGAAACCGAAAGCAAAGCGGTTTTATGGTAATAACGATCCGGACGTTTTTACGTATCTTTTCCTTATAATCCTAGCTATTATGGTTAAAATCGTTTCCAAAATTAATAGTAATTATTTACCTTATTTATTAGGTAAGTTTGTATTATTTTCAGGTTTATTACGAAATGGAATTAATATATTAAGGGGGTTAAATATTTGCGAAAGTTATATTACGTTAAATAAAAACGTAACCCGGTTATTAAAGGTAATAAAAATAATTACGCCATTTTTTTTATAATAATACCGTTTTGATTAAAATAGGTTAAGTTTTATAGCTAGGTACGATAAGATAATATTATGTTTTGGTACGATAACTTTAATATTTAAGATTATGTTCGTAATATAACGTTTCGATACGGTTCCGTTATGCGGAACTTTATTACCGTTTTTGCCCGTCGTTATAGCCTTATCCCTAAAGAAGGGTTAAAATAATTTATGTTCCGTCCTGATTAATATTATAAAATAAAATGGTTTTACGAAACGTTATAATAATATTTGGTATTATTAAATATTTCCCGTTGGTTCGTAATTAATATTATCTAAAGTTTGTTTTTTGCTTTTGTTAATACGCTTTATAAGTAAAATAAGCAAAAGTTTTTAGGTTTTTTTAAACTGAAGCGTTTATTATATAATAAACGCCGTTCGATTTTATTAGGTATAGTTAATTAAAACGAAGGTACTATCGAGGGTATTTATAACGTTTATCGAAAGATTTTTTAGGAAGTATACGGTTTTAAAAAAAGATAATCTTATCGGTTTTCGAATTGCTTTTATTTTATTTACGAGGATTAAAAGATAACTAGTTATATCCGGAAAATATAGGTTAATTAAGCCGAAGTAACCGATTTATATAATAAGAAACGGTAATTTTTTTCCGTTCTTACTTTGTTTTATATATAAATAAATTTTCTGCTTATATTTGTACGTATTTATTAGCCTGACAATATCGACGGGGCGTATATAACGCAAGCAACCTTAAAGGCGGATCGTTAATTTTTGAATAAGATAATGCAGTTATATTAAAAATCGCCAAAGTTTTATCTTTTTAAACCTTTTATTTTTTATATGTATAATATTTGCATATTTGCGTTATTTTTATAAGAATTACGGGTTCGATACGAACCGTTCGTAAAAGAAGTATTTAACGTATGCGGAATTATTAAAAATAAATCGATCGAAAATCTTTTTTTGAAAACTTAGCTTACCGAGTTTATTAAATATATATGTTCCTGGTTAACCGTTGTTAAGTTCGAAACTATCGCGTATGATATAGTTTTGAAGTATTTTGGTTGCGTTAAATAGATAAAAGTATTGTAGGGTCCTGATTAGGACGCGTTAATAGATAGGGGTTTATTTAATAAAAGTCTTTCGTCGTTATTTGTTAATAATACGTTATCTGGTAATATAAATAATTTAGCGGATAATTCGTAAATATTTTATTTTTTAATTCGGGAATATAACTTACATATATTACTTTTTAAATAACGTAATCCTAATTAGGACGTTTTAAAGGAAGTCCTTTTATCGGCTAATTATGGGGCTAGTTATATTTTTAATGCGGATAACATTTCGTAAGATGACGACTTTTTCGACCTAACTGTTAATAATAATTAATCGTTAAACGATATAATTCCTGTCGATAAAAAATTCTAAAATTATTACCGCTTTTTTTAAAAAGCCCAGATTTATTTATGCCTTTCGTATGCCATACGTTATAGCGACGTTAGTTATATTAGACGGTTAATACCGATATTATCGGTTTTTTTTATGGGGCCGGTTAAATTAATTACGGTAAAATGATATTTTATTTCGATTGGATATTACGTTTTATAATATTAAATTGCATGTTTAAGGATTTAATTTTAGCATTAAGTCTGGCTTTTATAAAATTTAAAAAGAAAATATGGAAAATATTTAATCGAAAGGGCGAATATTATAATTTATAGCTTGTTAGCGAACTCCGCCGATCGAAAAATAATATATATAACGTTAATATTGTTTTTTTTAAGATTCGTTTTTGGTTAAGTACCGTATCTTTTTTAACGCAAATTTTATACGCGTTATGCTTTTTTACGAAATAGGCATTATGTTATTCGAAATTCCCGTACGGAAATCTTCGAACGTTTATACTTTTTGTTTCGTAATTTTTAGCTTATTAAAAAATATTCATTTCGGGTTAAAAAAGATAATTAGGAATCCGAAGATATTTTAGCCGCAGGCCGGAAAGTTATGAAGGTTAGGTTTATCGATTTTAACGATACCGTATTTATTATTAATAACGAAAGTAGGCTTAATTAATTGGATACGATAAAGAACGAAGATTAATTTATAAATAACTTTAACGTAATTATTTGTATAATTTTTAATATGAAGTTTATTAGGGATAATTTGGTTTCAGACGACCGTAATATCTTATATACGGAAGAAGGTTATGATTTTATGGTATAAATTATAAATAACTTAGTAAATAATTTTAATTAGGATTATTTATCGTTTTTTACGTTATCGTCGGATAAGTAAAGTAAAGATTTATTAAACGAAAACAAACCGTTAATATAATTCTTTATTTTTTTATTATTCTTATATTTTGTTATAATTTATGTAAAGATTTAATTTTAATATTAATATAATTTATTATTTTGCATAAACCTGATTAAGGCCGTTTCGTTCGGAAGTTTTATTTGTAATAATATTATATAAGTTTTTCGCATTAAAACAAATTAACGTATTAATAATATCGTATTGTTTATAGCTAAATATATCGTATAATTTTGTATTAACTTATATATTTCGTGTATAATTAATTTACTAGTTAACGTTTTTGCATATTTTTTATGATTTCTACCTTTGTCCCTGCTTTTATTTAAGCGTTATTGTAATTTGTATATTAATAACTTTATCCATATTAATAAAATCTAAGATTATTTTTATTTTAAGCGTCATATTCGGGTTTAAGTTTTTCTGGAAATTTTTATTCGGGCTATATAATAATATCTTATATTTTAAAACCGCGTGTAAATATTTTTCGCCGCGTTTTTATGTATAGTTTACATATTTGTTACCCGCATGATCCTGTAAATTATAGCATTTATAAAACGGTTATATGATATATATATTTTGGTTAATCGGTTTAGTTTATAAAATTATAAACCTTTTTTCGTATTATTTATAAAGTGTTTGGTTTATGTATCCTTTTTGTTAAATTGCGAAAGCCGTAATTAATTAATTATCCTTAATTAAATTTATAATTTAATAACTTATAAGGCCTGCATAATTTGTTATAACGTAAATCCTGTTTTATCGGGCGTTACTTTTTAAAATGTTTTAAGTAATAATATTGGCATTTAGCGTTTATGTAAGTGCTAAATTTTGCAAGGATAGGAAGTTTTATTTATAATATAGGCTTTTTGCGATATTATTAAGTTTAAAAATTATTATTAATCGTAGGATTTACCTGATTAGCATACGGTTAACTTGGCGTTAAGACGTAGGGTACTTATAGTTTTTTAGTTTTCCCTTATATTAATATAACTTTATGGTATAAATTTGGTATTTAGAATTGGTTATATATAATATGCGCTTTTTATAGGGTACGTCCTAGATTTTAGGACGATCGAATGTTGTTTAGTTAATACGAAGTTGCTTTAATTAGGACGAGGCTTTAAGTTATGCTATATCGTGGGTTGTTCTGGTAATGGTTTTGGTTATTTATTGATTTAGAATTTTGTTACCCGTTTTTAAGGTTATTTTTTGGTGGTATTATTAGCGAATTTAATATGCTTGGTGGAAAGTTTAAAATTCGTTAAATATGTTTAAGGTATATTGTTATCAGGATTTTTAAAGGAGACCTTTAGTATATTGCTAAGGTCGTTTATATCTTATGATACTATGAAGAATATAAAGGTATATTTTATAACATATTTTTTAAGTATTAAATAATATAAGTATATTAATTTTATTTATTATAATATAAAAGGATATAAAAGAGTATGCGGAATAAAGGTAGGTTATATTAAAGTAAGTAATATTAATTATATATTAAATAATTATAATAATTATATTTAGTATATATTTAAATAAAGGAATTTTATGGATTATTTTAAGTAGTTCGTAATAAAGGAAAAATTTCGTATAATTTATATACGTTTATTAATTCTTTCTTTATACGTTATTATTTTATTATAAAAAAAATAACGTTAATTTTTAGGTTAATATTTAATAATTTATATAAACCTAACCATTTATATACTTATAATTATATAATCATAAATTTCGTATATATATTAATCCTAATTATATATATTATTTTCGGATTCTTTTATAATTTATGAATTCTTTATAAGCTTCGTTTATATATTATAAAACGTTATATATTTTTTCCTAATATTAATAATTCCCCTTAGATATTATTTAGCATATAAACTTTACCCGTTTATTATATTTTATATCTTAAGTTACCATTTTCCGTTTTAATTAATTAAAAATATTACCGGTAAGTTTATTATATTTTTAGATTTGTTATTTATAAATGCTTTTACGATAGTACCTAATATTATGCAGTTATTATGATAAAATTATTACCGTTTAATAAAACGGAATATAATAACCGCGTTTTAACGTAATATAACGATTTAACAAAAAACTGGAATATATATAATAATATAAATGTTACCAAGTTAGCGTTTGATACGAATTATATTAATTACGGCGCCATTTTCCTTATTTCCTTTATAATTATATATATTATTTTTTTAAATTTTACGTTAATTAATAAATTATTTTATTATGTTTTTAGATAAATATTCGATAAGATTATAATATTTTAAGGCTTTAATAAAACAGGGTTTATTGGTATATGTATAAAAACGTAGTCTGCTTACCGTTATATAATCCTTAACGTATATCTTATTTATGATAATATCGAAATCGTATTTAAATAAATATTTAAAAGTTTTAATTACGTATATATAATTTATAAAACATTAATAAGAAACGTATTTATGTATATTAATAATATTTAAAGCCAGTTTTTATTACCGGAAGATAAAATTATAAAATGGTATATAATATTATTCGTTTTTTTCGTTATATTAAAATATAACCGTAAAGTTAACGAATTAAAAATTACGAATTATTGGATGGTGGTTTTTTGGAATCGTAAAATAGGTATCTTTTATATTATAAATTTAGCTACCGTATTTTATTTAAAAAAACGTATAATTCGGGCCGTTAATTATTTCCGGGAGTTTATAAATAATAATAACTTGCATAATATAAATAATATTAAAAATACAATTATTTAATAGTCCCGATTAAAATTATAAAACCGTAAAACCTTTTACGGTATATATTATATGGATATTATTTTTATAATATTAGGCGAAAAAAAAATCCGCCTTTATTTGCAAATTTATAACGAATAAATTATTATGTACAAAAATTAACTTTATAAGTATCGTAGCATATTCGGTATTAATATTAAGGTTTTTGATAATTATTTATTATGTCCAATTTTTCGTTTACTTATATGGGATTCCAACATAAAAAAATTCCGAAATTTACCTGCCATCCTAGTTACGCCAAAAGAAAAACAACCTAATATTAAGTAACCGAAACCCTATACCCCTATAGGTTTTACATTTTAAAGGGAAAATCTTAAAAACCGCAGCCGGAAATACCGGTAAACCTTAACTTAAAATACCTACCAAGGTACCTATTAATAAACGATTTATTTAAGGTTTCGGCGAAATTACTTATTTTGATAAACTTATTATTACTAAAATCTTTATCAAAACCGTAACGAAATATATAACGGGGATCCGGAAGTATTAATCAGGACTTTAAACCAATTATTATAAAAATACCGCAACTATTAAAATCCCCAGCTAAAAGATTTTAACGTACGTGGCAGGCCTTAAAAAAAGGTGGTTAAAGGCCGGTTTTAAAAAATATCACTTACGGTTACGGAAAAATAAAATCATAAAACGTAAAAACTCCGGATTTATTACAAAACCGGGATCTTAAATATCTTAAGTTAATACTTAAAAAAAAGCGGACGTTAAAATAGCTATACTTATAGTAAGAAAACAACCTTTTTAATATTAGCCAAAAATTATCCATATTATTTATTTACCCGCATAGTCGATCCCTTACGCCAATTAATCGACCCGAATTAAGATATCTTAAAAGTTAAAAAAAATAAAAACATTTTAAAAGTTAATACGATAAACATAAAAAAAGGGACCGGAAAGTAAAATTTAAAAAATACTAACTTAATATTATAAATTAAGGGATATAAATTAAAAAGTAAAATTTGCTATTAATTATAATGGATTATAATTTATAACGCGTTATATTAAAGTTTGTTAATTTTTTTAGCTTATAAGATTTATTATATATTCATAATAATATAAAATTAATCCGGATTAAAAGAAATTAATATTTATAAATTATTTAACGAGTTTAGGATTAATAAAACGAACATAAAAAATAAAAAGTATATTAATAGCATTATTCGTATTATTTGGCTATCTTTTTATGCGATTAAATTATTTTAACATAAAAAGAACATAATTTCGGATTTTAAAATAACGCTTATATTTTATAAGGACGTAAATAAGCTGGCGAAATATACCTATAACGTCCCCTACTTTAACGAACTCGAAGATATACCGTCAAAAACCGCGAAAAGTTAAAACATCCGCCTCGACCTCTAATATATCGCGACGCTTATCCCGCAAGAACGTAAATAAGCTGGCAAAATACATTTATAACATTCCCTACTTTAACGAATTCGAAGATATACCGTTAAAAGCCGCGAAAAGTTATAACGTCCGCCTTAACCTTTAATATGCCCTACCTATCAACGACCGTAACCCCGCCTTAAAACCGAACGCGTTTCTTATTATCCATTCCGATTAAAACCGGCCGGGTTTTATTTCCTAATCTTTAACCTAATATTACGATTATTATTATTATTAAATAAGCGCCGTTTACTTTTAACGCGTAATTTTATAACCTTAATAAGGATTATTATTTCGGTTTTATTTTCCGATATATTATCCATAACGTCGAATTACGTATTATCGCTTTTTGGTAATGCCGGCGATTCCGGTAACGATATAAAAATAAACGAATTATGCGAATATAAGTATAATAACGAAAGCGGCTTTAATAAATCGGAAATATTAAAAAACTGTAAGCTTTAAACCGACGTTATAAATAAAAACGATAAGGCGGGGTTTTAATTAAAACGATTTAATATATCGCGAATTACGCGTACGGATACGGACGTCGCGATAACCGGGGTTGCGACTTTAAGTTACGAAAGCGTATAAACCGTATGCCGGGTTGGTATTTAAACTGCTAGGATTACCGTCGAGTCCTCAACCACCAGTTTAAACCGAACGGCTATATAAAATATGTTTTGATTAGAACCGGGCGCAATTTATAACGGCCTCGTAATTCTTTCCGACGTTTATCGAACTTATAATACGGTAAAAGTCCGTATTTTATATAAATCGGTCCGAAATATGGAGATATAACGCCGTTACTTTAGATTAAACAAATTCCGCCGTTTGCGGAAAATTTTCCGTACGTTTTGTAAAATAAAAAGGACGGTTTTTTCGTGGATTAAATATAACGCAAAAAAAAGGCGATTTTTTAAAATTTTTTAATATTGCTATTTATTAAACCCGGAAACCGTTTTAACCAAATCGGCTATATTTAGGATTAAGTAAAAACTTTTAACTTCGTTTAATTTATTCGGAAACGTATTAAATAAGGACCGTTTAAGTTTAGTAAAAATAAACGTCCATTTTGTTTTTTTACCGCCGAACGGAAATAACCGTACAGAAAATAATTCGTTCGTTCGTTATTTATATTATAATTTAATTATTTTTTAAGCAGCCGCTTTTAACGAACCGGTTTTTGGTTATTTTTACGCGGATTTTTTCGGATTTAAAAATTTAAGTATATGAATAAAATTAAGCGTATATAAATTATAATAAAGTCCAGCCGGGATAAGGTTATTACGGTTTTTTTTTAACATAATAACTTTTTTTTTTAAATGTATTAAAATCGCTTTATGTACGTATTTGCCGTTAAATAATGTACGTTAATAAAGTTTTATTTTCGTTTTATTCCGTAAATTAAAATTACTTTATTTAAAAGGTTTATGGATAATACGAATAATATTTTAATTAACCGAAGGATAAAATTGGGATTCGATAATTATTTTATTTTAATCGGGATCGTTCGCAGTAAATTACGTATCGTTTTTTTTATTATCCGAATCCGTTACGTCGATTTTTATTAAAACCTCCGTATTTTTATAAGGGGTATAATTCTTAACTTACCGGGCCTAAATTCTTTTTTTTATTTTAGCTAATTTTATAATAAACGGTTTGGTTTTATATTTATCGAATACTTAATAAGGTACAAATAATATGGTTTATTTATGGTTAATTATATTTAATCGTTTATAATTACGAACCGTTTAATTAAATTATTATTATAAATCCTTTATCGAAAAGTTTTTTGGTATTTTTTATTATATTATTTAATTAATATCCGGAATATTTATATTTAATTTAAAAACGACGGTAAATATTATAATACGGATAAAACTATTAGGTTACTTTAATTTATTATATACGTAAATTTAATTTCCGTAAGGTATTTCGAAATTATAAAATTTAATAACTTTTTTTATAACGTTTAATAAATACCCCCGATTTACCATAATTTTAATTAGGTAATTATAAATATTTATAATTTTCGCTTTGCTATTAACATAAATAATAATCTTAATAATAATACGCAAGTTATTAAATTAAATTAAAAAAATATTATTTCATAATTCGGGAATATTAATTAATAAAAAATTTAAATATGCTTAATTCGAACGTTAACCTTTAAATATAAAAAAAATAATAATATCGATTTCGGGACGATTAATATTAAAACGCCGGACCTTTATTTTATAGCCATATTTAATTAAATTTTTAACTTAATTAAAGCCGTTATATTTCGTAATTTTTTTCTTTATAACGCTATTAATAATTATTATATACGCAAATTAATATATGTAAGCAGGAAAAATAAAACGTAAATTACGGATATTAATATATTTAAACCGGAAGTTTTTTTATTCCGATAATAAATATACTTTATTAATAATAATTAAGTTATATCGTCGTTCGAAAATAAGATTTAATGTAATAATTTAAAATTAATTGCTTAATAATTATTTAAGATTAAAAATAATATAATTATGTTATTTAATAGTTATACGTTTAAATATTTTTAAATTAAGTTTTTTCGTTTCCGCAAATATTAGGATAAAAGCAAAATATAATATTGTTAATATAAAAATTCGTTATTTTTCGGCTAACTTAATTAAAAGTATAACCTAAATAATAATTAAGTCGGTTATTAAAAAAAAGGCTTAAATAATTAAGGATTTTTTAAAGCTTATCTTAATAACGAAAAAGATATTAAGCTTTCCGAATACCAGATTATATATCGTATTTACTTATTTTTTCCGTAAAATACGGCCTTATCCGTTAAATATGGCATTTAATATAAGGCAAATAAATCGACAGCGTAAAGTTTTTATATAATTATCGGTTATATATAAAATATTAACGTATAAATTAATTACGTTTATATCGGTAAAAAACCGGTAAAGTTATCGGATAAAAATAAACGCGTCGTTTTAAAATATTAAGTTTTTAAAGGTTTAAAATATATATTTTAAACTTTTTAATATATTACTTATATTTAGTTAATTAGGACGAAAATATATTTTAGGGTTTATTATAAGTAATCTTAAGTTTTATATATTATTATTTTGGTTTATAAAGTTATATTATTATTATGCTAGCCTAAAGGGGGTAAAAAGTTATAATATATACAAAATAAAACTTTTAGCCATTTTTTCGGGTACGTATTATTAATCGCGTCCTGATTAAAATTAAATATATATAGGAAGATAAAGATTTTAATTTTATATTAACTTTTTATAATTACAAAATAAGTAACGTTAAATTAAAGCTATTTTTAAAATATTCGAATTAAAGATTTTTGAAGATTTGTATGGGGGTGTGCAAAATAAGGCTAAAAATTATAACTTAATATTAGGCCTTATTTTTAAGGTTTTGTTATTTTTGTGGAGCTTTTTTTTAAAGAGGTTTAGTCGATACATCTAACCCTTGCAGCTACTTCTTGATCAAAAGCGCTAGCCACGGCTGCGCCGCAGGCGCAGCCACAACCTCAAAAATCGGGCCTGACCTTGGTGAGGTAAAGTGCGCCTTCCCTACAAATCCACCGTTTTCCATGCAAATTTTATCTATGTGGTGGCGTCTCGGGATCACTCATTCATGGAATGGTGCTGAAAGGCCACTTATCAATGCCAGCCAATCACTTGTGCTACGTCATTAGTCTGCCTTAAGTCAATGGAAGAACTTGTGTGGCTGAGCTGGGACATGGATCTCTTGACGTACACTATTTATGCCTGATACGACAGTAGGCCTAGGAGGGGAAGCCGGTTTTGCAAGCGATTGTATAGGTTCGGCAAACTGGATGCGTCACGATGCATAGCACTGCCCCGCACTCAAAGGTCTCGACCGAGTCCTGCACTCGAAACAGCATATTTACCTGGGGAATGGTTCGATGGACTTCGTGTCATGCTGAGTTATGATCATCAGCGTGAAATCAACTATGGAAGGCAACATCAAACCAATCGATACACTTGGACATGTCCAAGGTATTAGGCTTCGAAGCATCCTAGCTGACGGAGGCTAATAGCTCTTTAGTGAAATCCATACCTGAAAAGTCGACTTATGATAACGAAGCACGCCATGCCGACCCGGATCGGAGACCCCTTCATCCGTCAATCATCCCAGAGGAGAATCATAGTGAAAATGAGGCTGCAGATGACCAAAGTAAGGCTGGGAACCTTAACGGAACAGGTTTAGCCACAGACAACCCAGATTTGTCTAGTTTCGACGCGATAGATCACGCTCGACAGAGTCATTCGCTCGCTAGCGGAGGCTCAATACGTCACGCTCGACGCAGTCAATCGCTGTCTAGTACGAGGACAACTAAAGACGCCCAGGATGCGCCTCTGTTATCTACAGTTCCGAGCCACGACTCAAACCAAGAGAGCAACAGGCCCAGTACTTCGACCGAGCCAACTAGCAAAAGGAAGCCGGTCACATGGGTTGTGAAGCATCACAGAGAGCATTTCATTTCAACTCCAGATAAAGAAAGCAGTCCAATGCAAACTCTGCTCTCAAAAATCTGCGGATCTCGTTCTCTGAAATGGGTGAAGCAAACGACAGACGAAGAACAGACATCAGATTCCAGTGGGAGCCAGCAACAAAATAAAAAGGAGAACAAAAGGCTCGAGGTTAGTTTTGCGGAGCTACAGCGAATGCGCCTACGGAAGATCCAATACACCCTAGTCAGGCAAATTGCTCATATGTATTCCAAAGGGGAGGAGCCGGAGGAGGATTGGGAAGACACATTACAGCAATATAGTAAGGCAACCCTTCTCGCCGAGAAACAGGAACTAACCATCAAAAGTCCAAGCATATCGCGACTACGAGTATATGACTTCTGTTATATCTTCTGGAACCGATGATCCATTTCTGGCAACAACGAAGGACGGTGTGGTGCGCTGGGTGTTAGGTAAGGTCTATCATAGCATGGAAAAAGAAGGCTGGCCGGAAAAGCAGATTAAGACCTATTTCGGCGAGGATGGCGAAGAGAAGGAATGGGTAGCCTTTACTCCCATCTCTAAGAAGACATGGGAAGCAATACTACATGAAGAAATGGAAGATCAAAACGGCCAAGAGTTGGTTGCTCCGATTGGGGGTACTCGGAAAGCGAATGTTAACAAGAACAAGCTGAGAAACTTCCAAGGACGGTTACTAATGGCAGCGACAGGTGGGGCATTCTTGGTCGGCCCTGTGTGGCTGATGGTCCTGTACCAGACACGCTATACTCCGCTTATAACCACCACGGTGTGTGTCTTCTTGTTTGGGGTGCTTATGGCGAGGTCGCTTGACAAGCCAATGGATGTGTTATCTAGCACGGCTGCATATGCCGCTGTATTGGTTGTGTTTGTGGGCACAAACTCATGATTCCTATGATGTTTGCAATAAAAGTGAGAATACCCCGATGCTTTACTCGGGGTGCCCTGTTCCTCCCAAACCCAAACTAACAAGCGCTTTCACTATCCAGTAGTTCGGGTTGCGTCTCCAGCGTATGGACCAGGGGATTGCAGGGGAAGAGCTCTACCTGCTCCCTATCTATGGTTTCTCTAACCATGTTTAGTAGTCTCGACCATTTTGTACATGGGTGATGACCGAAATCACAGTCATAGCTCGTCAATGTCCCATCCAGCATGCCTGAAATGGCCCCTAGCACTTTGCTTTCTGCCTCCTACCGCACGCTTCCGTCATCCACTCCCGCAGTATCTCTACCTTCTGCCGCGCCGTCCCCACCTCGCTGTAGTACGCCGCGCACTGTAATCTCGCCGCCATCCGCTTGACCTGTTCGATATTGCCGTATACGATCACTTTGCCCGCTGCGTACATTCTCAACAACCCTCGGACCTCCACCGCCCTTCTCCTATATACCCTTTCCCCCCCTTGTAGCCATTTCTTCTTTAGCCGCCCGTTCCCGCGTATCCTGTCGAGCAGCCAAGTCGACCCGTCAACCGCCCATTCTTTGCGGTCGTCCGTCAGAAACGAATAACCCAGTCGGTCGTCTGCTGCTTTATCCGGAGCCTGTCCCAGTCGATCGGCGGCACCTCTTCGCTGGCCGCCCCCGGTTCGTCCTCTTGTTCCAAGAACAGTATCTGGCGCAACAACTGCTGTGTCTCTTCCGCCAGCGCATGCATCATATCCTTCAACTCGGGCAGTGTAATGCGGATTTGATTATATTGCAGCTCGTCTCCCTTCCAGTCCACGCTGCTCTCCGCCGCTGTCGTATAAATAATCTTTAGCCCGTAGCTGCGCTACTCGAAAATCCAATCCATCGGCGTCGGTAATGCTCCGTCGGCCGCCAGCCTAACTGTCATGAATCGGTTAACCTTCTTTCGTATGATCTGGAAAAGCCCCGGAAAGCGTTCTCGCGCTTCCTCCTCGGTGATACCCGCTTCTCCTTGGTTGCCGGCCACCTATTCCTGTAGCCCGGTCATCGATTGGCTGACCACCAACATTCGCAAGACCTTGATCATCGCCGAGTAGCGCATCGTATAATCTTCCGCGCTAACCCAGCCGTTATCCTCTCGACTCCCCATCACCGCCAGCCCACTAATTACGATGCTCGAATAATGCGAGCTCTTAAGTGGATGGTCAAACATGGCCACAACCAAATCTAGACATAACCGGTCTAAACGAGCAACAATGCCATCGTCGACGTCGCCGTCCTCGCAATACCCAGCTAACGTCTCGAGCTCGTCAAATAACTCTCCTTGCCGCGTCGTTAGCACATAGATGGGAAGATCGTCGGCGTCCCATTGCTGTGTTCGTTGCAGATAACAGTAATAACTGCCCGACGAAACTGGTGTAGCGTTACCATGCGTCTACTTCCATATCACCGACAAATGGAGCGGTCGGCTTGGTATGGTTTTGCGGTTGATCTCGAATAACACAGCTGCTCCGCCTTAGAGGGAATTGGTACCCTTGCGGAGGCACCGGTAGGCTGTCGGCGCCTTCTCTACAAACTGCCTACATAGCCTTCGACAGGGTGGTTACTTAGGATGGAGAAGTTGGCAAGGTTACCGGTTGGTTGTGGTTGGTGACAGGGACTTTTACGCTGATAAAATGTGTCAAGCCTGTGAACACATATGCAGCCTGGTAACTTGAAAAGACCGGGCATAAGGGTGTAGGGTCGCGAAACCGGTCGTATCAAGCCCTGAGGCCAAATATGACGCTACGTCTAATGGTAAAGATGAGCCTGCACAAATAGTGTCAGTCGTCGCTAGTAACTACTGACATATCGCAGAATCATACTTGTAGGAGACGTTGCAAATTAACGGACTTTTCCCCTTCTTCCTCCACCCGTTCTCCCGAGATGACGAGTTACTGGGCTAAAAGTAGCACTAAGCCTGCGTTGGGAAACCGGCCACTCATCTGCCAAGCCTGCCTTAAATTACCAAATGTTTTGGTGAGGCTCCAATACCATACCTCAACCATGGGATACGGATAAGGTCTAGCCTAGAAGGTGTTGTTTTTGTAAGTTTTGTAGATATCCATTCATAGCAAGATTCATCAGAGTGTCTTATACAACCATAGATAATTTCTTAATAACACGTAACATCTGATTCCTGTACTCCAAAATATATCACAAGTATTTGCTGAGTGGGCATAGGAGAGGTAGGCGCATTCCGAGTGTATGCAACCTTAAACTAACCCCTGGAACTTTGCTAATTCTCGACAGCAAGCCCCCCACTCTTCCCGCTTTCCCCAAAGTTAGCGTCGCATGGTAAACACTCCCCCAGGGGCCCTAGAGCACTACCTACAACTGTACGCCTAGTCTAGTCAGAATCATAAAAGTCGTGAACGCTTACGCAACCTGAATTTAATATCGGGACACGATGACGACTCCCAAGGGCACAATTCTCGTGACAGGGGCAAATGGCGGCCTCGGCAGCGCAATCGTCGAGAGCATCGCCTCAAGACCTGACCTGGCGGCTTATCACGGAGTCTACACGGTGCGAGATGTAGCCAAGGCAGGTCCGCTCCAGTCGGCTCTGCAAGCTACAAAATTTCATTCGCACGAGGTCATGTCGCTCAACCTGTCGGAACTGTCGAGTGTGCGCGAAGCCTCCGCGACCATCAACGCCAAGGTGTCGGCCGGAGAGATCCCCCGGATCCGGGCGTTGGTCCTCAACGCAGGCCACCGGGACCCACAAGGCCAGACGCGGACCAAGGGCGGCCTGGACACTGCTTTCGCAAGCAACTACCTCGGGCATTGGCTGCTGGTTCTGTTATTGCTACAGAGCCTGGATCGGGGTTCGGGTAGAGTAATCGTAGTTGGGGGTTGGGCCCACGAGCAAGTAATCCCAGTTTCATACTAGTGTTCCCCGGAAGGCAGTGAGCTGATCTTTTTTGCTTGGAACAGTCCTCTTGATAAGATCAACGAGGTCAGCGGTGCATTCGAGGAGGAAGAGTGGAAGAAAATATTTGCCGACGCCAGCAGCGGCACGGTCGAATCAGTCGTCAAAGGCACATGGAGTCCCAGCCCCGACGACACCTCCAAGGACCCGCGCGGGCTCAGTGGGATCCGGCGCTATGGGGCTTCCAAACTGTGCATCATCATGATGATGTGAGTGATTTATCTCCCCCAAGCGGCCAAGCCGGGTGGTGTTAACTAACGGGCTGGAATTGTCCCGCAGCCTAGAGCTCCAACGCCGACTCGATTCGGACCCCGAGCTGAGCGGCATCTCGGTCCTTGGCGTCGACCCGGGCCTGATGCCCACCAAAATCACTACGGACACTCTCAGCTGGCCCACCCGCTCCTTAATTTTCATCATGGCGCATATCTCGAGTCGAATCTCGCCCAACGGCATGATGCGCCTACCGCGTAAGTCGGCAGGCGACGTCCTCGCAGCTGCCTTTAAGACCGATCCACCATTTGGCGAGCGGCCGAAGGGATTATATTTCAACGGATCCGAACCCAAGGAAGTGAGCGTTGAGGCGAAGGATGCGGAGAAGAGAGCGGCCGTGTGGAAGGCGAGTGTAGACTACGCTGAGTTGAAGGAAGGAGAAACTCGTCTGGTTCACTGGGCTTGATAGACTATCAGCGCATATGAGGCTTTAGGGAAAGATAAACTTTTATTGAAATATGCCAGCTAGATTTCTTAACGCTCATTGTGAGGCATTCTCTGAAACGTTGCCTCTCTGTACCAAAGCCTTATTCTATGTACAATCCTTTCAGCGAGACCATGACATGGATGTCATGGCTCTCCATCTCTGGCATAATACTCAAACTGTCAAACCCGACCAACCTTACAGAATATTTCGATGATAAAGTGCGCATAAATGCCACCGTAGTCGAGTCTATGTTCTCGGATTTTGTGGTTGAGTCCAAGTACGAGAGAATCGCGTAAGGCAGGCAGGAGTTTGCGGCCCAAAGGATGGCAATAGTCCTGAGAGGGTGTGTTAGTGCGATGTTCTAATCTAGAGTTCTTCCTGTTCGGCGTGGCTCTGCAGCCTTTTAGTCTTCACCAGGGGTTACTACGGAACCCAGCCCCGGCCCTCTTGATAGCATTCCACTTCCTCAGGCATGCCCACGTCTCCTGCAACACGGCTGTGCCGCCTGGATACCTAAGGATGACCCACCCGATGACACTCTTGGAAGCCTAGGCGATATATGTAACCCGATCGACCATGACCCATTAAGTTAACTATCTATACTTATGCTCCGTCTAATTCTAGATCTAGAAACCCCTGAGACTGTATAGACGGGGGCATGGGCGACATATAATTGCACAATATCAGCTCAGGATATCCATTTTACTGCCATAAGTCTGATTGGGACAGACTCTGTCAGATATAGGGGACATCAGTTGTGTTGTTGTATTAGGCTAGTTACGTGTGCTGTCGCACGGGTACAACTTTAGGTAGCTTAGCCACGGAACATATATTTGCCGATTAAAAGGTGACTTTTCCGTATATGGGGTAGGTGACGTCAGCTAGCTTGGGGGTACTTAGCGCACCCCATATACGGAAAGGTCACCTACTGATCGGCCCACATGTGTTCCGGAGCTAAGCTACCTAAAGTTGTACGCGTGCAACAGCACACGTAACTGTCAGATATAGGGGACATCAGTTGTGTTGTTCTATTAGGTCAGTTGTCAGATATAGGGGACATCAGTTGTGTTGTTGTATTAGGCTAGTTGCAGGTGCTGTTGCACGCATACAACTTTAAGTAACTTAGCTCCGGAACACATA